>BQNB010010689.1:0-83338 GCA_026074375.1 Tanacetum coccineum
TTTTTTTCCCCTATTTTGTGCCAACAATTTAAAAAAAAAAAATATATATATATATATTGGGCCGGCCCAGCACTGTAGCAACGAAAAAAAATAAAAATGGGCCGGACCAAGCACTGTAGCTTGCTACAGTGCTTAGCGTGAACAGTGTTTTGGCCATCTAAAATGGTGACACGTGACTTCTGTAATGATATATATAGTAATTAAATCTGTGTTGGCTTTAATGTTGAAAGTATTTCTTATGATATTTTTGGTCAATCTTGTACCTTTATTTCTAATTTTAATTTTAATATGGTTTTAGATATAACTTCCTGATACAGTTTTTGTTTCAACGACAAGACATGTCGGGTCGTTGTTGGCCGATTTTTTGATGATTTAAAACCGATCGAACCGATTCATCCGAACCAACTGGGCTTTAGTTTTTTTACATTTTTCATATTGGTGATCAATTTGATGACGACAGTGACAAGAACTAAAGCTACAAAGAAGATGGTGTTGAGGCAAGGTTGGGGTGCTATCATATTGTGTTAAAAAGGCTTGACCAAAAGCAAAAATATTTAATTGGACAAGATAAACACATCTTTACTTTTTGGGTTAAAATCATGAAATAGAACCAACTTTCAGTTTTGTTCCAATTTAGTCACTGCAACTTTCTTTTGATTATAAAATAATAATCTAGTTTGAAAAGTGTTCCGTTTTAGTCACTCAAACATAACAATTACATAATAATAGAACACTATCAAAACTTTGAGTGACTAAAATGAAACACTTTTCTTACTTGGTTATTATTTTATGGCATATGTCTCTTTTCATCTGTGCATAAGTTGGTTGTACATTAAGTTAGTTGGGGTTAGTGAAATGCAGGGGGTGGGTATTTATTGTTAAAGTACAACCAAATAATGCACATATGAATACCTTAAAGATAGTTTTTGTGAACAATTACACAATAATGGAACAATATTGAAACTTAGATGGTTTTTGTAATTAGTTTAAAGTTTGAGTGACTTAATTGGAACAGTCATCAAACTTCGTTACTATTTGACAACATTTTACCTTGTTTATAAAAGTAAAAAAAATGGAATAAGAATCCTCAAGCACCTTCTTAGAATAATTAATTTCAAGCACATATGTTGTTATAGTAAGCTAACTCAAATTGCATAGTTGGGATGGCTTATTCTAATAATATTGAATCATTAAACTATATAAGCAATGCATATGAAAAATATCCCACATTAATATAAGCAATTACATGTCCTTATAAATGCACGACGTAGATAACCGTATAAATTTGTAACGGGTGAATATATAAAAAGCGTTATACGCAAGAGAAAGAACCTCGCCAGCAATGTATGAAGGAGTGTCAATAGGTCTCGAGGGCAGCAGAGAAGTGATGGCTGCGAGATGACAACAACAACAAAATTAGCATATTGATTTTTTTTGCATAATAACTTAAAGCATGGTTACACAATGAAAACTTTGAAGTAGTCAGTTTCAAAAAATTACGCTTACTGAAATTAACCCATATATACATTTCATCACAGCAACTTGTATAACTTTATAAACTTCAAACAATGAAGTTAACATTCAAAAACTCAAAAGGCCACCGAGAAGCTCACTGGTAAAAACCCATGACATTTCATGGAATACACGTGCATGTTATATATACTTCACACAATAAAACAATGAATATATATAACCATATTAGTATATAAAATATATTAATAATGGAAGTGTGACGAATGTACCAATCACGAAGAATATTAAAGATAGAAAGACCAATACATTTATATATGTAGAAGCCCAGTTGCACGTCTTGAAGCTTATGTAATTTGGCTTGAACAAAATACATCATAACACTCGTGAACCTTTTTTCCAATCTATTGTGTTCCCCGCCAATGATTTTTTTTTCTGCAGCTCAAGTAGCAACTCATATTTTACTCATTTCCATATTTTGGAACTCAAACAGGTTAGAAAAACACTTTCATAAAGAAAAATGAAGAAAGTAACTTAACATAAATTCAGAGAAAAGTAACTTGATCACCTTGCATACACAGAATACCAGAGCCATTGTGTGCTACGACCCACTTAAACCGAATCTCCTGGTAGTTCTGCTGCTGCCTGCTCCCCACCTAAAGGTCTAATCTGCCCAAAATGCTTATACCTTTCACCAGATAAACAAAAAGGGTTAGAAAACAACCAATACAGAGAACTAAAGGTTTAGACAATTTATTTAAGTTCCATTTATATATCTTGTGTGGTGGATTCTCCTCACATCAGATAAATGGGACACAAAAAGTAAAAATAAGTGAAAATAGCTTTCAGATAACAACAAACGGCAAGACTTCAACTAAAGGTATATTTCTGTTGAAATTAGTAGACATAAAGACCATATTAACTATTAATAAATACGAGTACGCAGTGGAATATAAACACATCAATATGATCTTTCATATATCATTTTAAATTAACATAACATGATTAGTAAATAAGAAAGGTGATGTACCTTTTAGAATTTCTTCATTTCAAGAAACAATTATAAGATCAAAGTATGATCTCTCTACGGATTTGTACACAATACGTTCTTAGCAATAGAGTATGCTAGTACTAATAGTATTAAACAATCGCCTTTGAAAAACCTTGAATCAAATCAACACAAGAAACTATGTTTCTTGTTTCTTTGCCGTCGAACAAAGCAAAATTGAAGCACCCCTATATATGGGTTTCGGTCGATCAAGAGATTTAGGGATTTTAACTTTTGAATCCCTATTCGCTATGTATAGCCTTTCTCTATTAATGGTTATCATGCATAAAATCCCCCCTTCCTTTTGGTTGGGTCTATATACGCGTTGTTTACGCTTTATAATTTTTCATCTAATATATTTATTTCCTCTAAGACGCATTTATTTGTTATGTTCTAGTAGGTTTTTGGACATCTACTTGAATGAGTTTGGGTTGATTATTGTTTGTTTGAATTGTCGTCTGGTTAACCGGTAATGTATTAATTTCCGGGGGTTGTTTGTACCAACGATTTTGAGTTTGGGTTATCTGATCGGTGATGGGGAGTCGGTGTGGATGGGTGGGCGTTGTGTGTGGGGGGAGTGGGGGTGGTTTGGGGGGGAAGGTTTTGGGGAGTGTTAGGCTGATAGGTATGAAGGTGTGGGTGGGGGAGATGTGGGGGGGGGGGCGGAGCCGGGGGTGGGTGGGGGGGGGGGGAGGGGGGGGGGGGGGACGGGGGGGAGGGGAGGGGGGGGGCGTGGGTATAATGTAGATGGTGGGGGGTAGGTGGGTGGAGGTGGGGTGCGAGGTGGGTGGGGGGGGGTCGTGGGTCGCGGGGGGGGGTGGGGTGGCTGTGGGATATGAGGGCTGATGGGAGTGGTGGGGGCGGGTGGGAGGAGGGGGTGGGAGGGTGGGGGGGAGGGTGTCGGGGAGGGGGGGGATTTAGGATGAGGGGAGTGGGGGGGTGTGGGGAGGGGGGGTAGGTGGAGGGGGGGGGTGCGGGGGGGGGGGAGGGGGGGGTTGGGGGGGGGGGGGGTGGGGTGTGAGGAGGTGGGTGGAAGAGGGGGGGCAGGGGGGGGGGGGGGTGTTTAGTGGGTTTGGAGTGGGGGTGTGGTAGGCGGGGGGGGGTGGGGGGAGTGGGGGGGGGTGAGACGGGGGGGAGGGGGGGGGGGAAGGGGGGGGGGGGTGGGTGGCGGGTGGTGGGGGGGGGAGGGGGGAGGGGAGGGGTGGGGGGGTGGGGGGGGGGG
This sequence comes from Tanacetum coccineum, assembly GCA_026074375.1. NCBI lineage: Eukaryota > Viridiplantae > Streptophyta > Magnoliopsida > Asterales > Asteraceae > Tanacetum > Tanacetum coccineum. The sequence goes on from BQNB010010689.1 coordinate 3,741, forward strand.
GATAGGAGGGGAGGGGTGTTGGGGGGGGGGAGGTGGGGGGAGAGTTGTGAGGGGTTGGTGGGCTGGGTTGGGGGGGGGGGGGGGATGGGAGACGGGTGGTGAGAGGGGGGTTGGTGGAGGTGGGGGGTGGGGGTGAGGGGTGGGGGAGGTGGCGGAGGGGGCACGGTGGGGGGGGGGGGGGGGGGAGTGGGGGCGGAGGGTTGGGGGGGGGGGGGGGGGGATGTAGTCGAGGGGTCTGGGGGAGGTAGGTGGGTGGTTGGGGCTAAGGGGGGGGGGTGGGGTGGGTGGCTGGGGGTCGGGGGAGGTGGGGGTGGGGGTGGGGGGGTGGGGAGGGGGGGGGGTGGGCAGGGGGTGGGGGGGTGGGGGGGTGGGGGGGGGGTGGGGGGGAAGGGGTAGGGGGTGGGGTGGGATGTGGGGGGGGGAGGTGGGGGGAGTGTCTTATATGGGTGGGGGGTTGGGAGAGCGGGGGGGGGGGGGGAGGCGTGTCGGGGGGGGGTGGGTGGGGGCGGGGTTGGGGTGTTGTGGAGGGGGGGTGGTTAAGGGGAGTGGGCGGGGGGGGGGAGGGGGGGTGGGTGGGCAGGGGGGTTGGGTCGGGGAATTGGTGGGGTGGTGGGTGTGGGGTGGTTGGTGGGTGGGGGGTGGTGGGGGTAGGTGAGGCTGTATTGCGAGGGGCAGGGGGGTGGAGAGCGGGGGGGGAATGTGGGGGCATTTAAGACCACGATTTGACACCTCAACTTGACCACTCGTTTGAGGGTGGTAAGCGGTAGCTAAACGATGTGTGACTCCATATTTAGACATCACTTTGGCAAATTGATCATTACAAAAGTGGGTCCCACGATCGCTTATTATAGCTCTCGGTGTTCCAAATCGGGCAAAAAGAGACTTTAAAATTTTCACAACTACACGAGCATCGTTTGTGGGGAGCGCCTTTGCTTCAACCCATTTCGAAAGATAGTCGACTGCTACAAGAATATACTTATTCCCTTTGGATGACGGAAAAGGTCCCATAAAATCAATACCCCATATATCGAAGATTTCACAAACTTGGATAGCGTTTTGAGGCATTTTATCACGTTGAGAAATTTTGCCTTGTCGTTGGCACGTATCACAAGATTTGATCATCGAATGAGCATCTCGATATATAGTGGGCCAAAAGAAACCGGCATCAAATACTTTTCGAGCAAACAATTTGATACGCTTTATAATATATATTAATATATAATATTTCCACAAGAGCAATTAAGAAAATTCCCTAAGGAAAATTCACTCTTTAAATATATATATATATAATATATATAATATACGTATGTTTACCGGAAAGTATAATTTCCCGGGTCGTTTTCCCAACGATTTGAGAAATTGAAACCTCGCTTGATATTGGATACTGATTTGAATGGGTTCGAAGATTGATTGGGTTTTCTATAACTACTAAGAAGATTAAAATAAACAAGTACTAACAATTAAGCATAAAGATAATTAATGGAAACTCAAAATTTAACTAAAAACGCGAAACGGGATACTAAAACTAAGGCCAAAAACTTAAATTCTACAAAATTAAACCTAATTTTTATTTTTCTTTTAAAATGTATTCTAATTGACTAAAAACGAAGTTTAAAAAAACTAGAACGAAAACGGAGTTAAAACGAGAGTTAAAAATTGAAAACCGAGAACGGGAACAAAACCCGTTCTTTAAAAAGTGAATTTTTACAAAATAGACCCTACGAACGTGAAACTAATTTTTCTACAAACTTAATGATAAAAGAAAATTTTATAAAAAAGATTTTTATTTTTCTGATTAATTTTCTATTTTTTATGATTTTTTAAAGTTTTTAAAGAAAATAAAAGATTAAAAATACTAAACTTATAGTAAAAATTCTAGAAAAAATACAGGAAATAGCTTATGCTATATGAATCCTAGGAAAAATAAGTCCTAAGTCGTAGCTTATAAAATAAGCCACGAAATAAGCTTAACAGCTTATTTGGCTTAATAGGCAAAAATGTGTATAAGAATTAGATGTGGGGAAAGTATACTGGATGAGCTATTGAAGCAAATGGTAAGACGTATGGTCTATAAGTGTGAGGTCGTGGGTTCGAGTGTGGCAAACCCCAACTTTTTGCTCTTTTTTTATTTTTGCTTATTTTCAAAAACTAATTATTGGAACTTAAAAAGGACACAAAATTAAGCACTTTTAATGAAAACAATATTAACTGAAACTCAAAATTAAGCTCTAAAATAGCTTATTAAAAAGCTGTTACAGAAAGTGGTGTTTAAGCTTGCTTTTGCTTGATTCTACTTAATCACTTGTAAAAAGCTCAAGTTAAGCTCAAATTGAAAAATAAAAGATGTTTAAAATCCCTTGAGATGTGCTTAAGCTAATTTCAATAAGCTAAGATCCATTTAAACACTTTATGTTGACTGAAATTAAGGCTCAAATAGGCAAACTCATAACTAAATTCTAAAAGCTCAAAATCTAATAAGCTAGAATACAATATAAGCCAAGACAGAAACTAAGCTTATGAGAACTTAACAATCCACTACTAAGCAATGAATTCCAATCATTAAAACAGCTACTATACGCTAAGTTTCTAAAGTTAAAGGCTAATCTAAGTTACTACTGTTTTTGGAATTTTTGAGATTTTTATGAACTTTTAAAACAAATGCACCTTAAGGAATAAGCTAAAAAATTAGAAGCAAGTTTTAATCTAACTTTAACTATATCTAATCTATAAGCTTATAGAATTTTAGAACCTAAATCCTACAATTACTACTTAAATGAAGCTTAAAAAGTCAACAGTAGTAACTGATGTTACTACTGCTGATGCAATTTGCAAATGAGCTAGAACCAAATGCAGGCCACCAAGGTGGTTTCTACTGCACTAAAGGCACTCAAATAGAGTGTATAAACTCTTAGCAATCCAAGTCCAAGCCTAGGAAAGCTTGGATCAAGCTTTCACTAACAAAGAAAAGGTATACAATTACCCTGGTGCTGAGACATCTAAAATAAGCCCTAATTTACTCATTTTTAACAACTAGCTTATGAAATCTCTTTTCCTAATGATAATTAATGAAATCAAAGCTGACTCAATTGTTTTGCACAAAGACCTTTGACTTAATGAAGTCAAACTAAGATAAACCAAACACTCCTTAAAGCTTATGACAGATTTGAAAAATCTCTTAAAATGAAATCTACTAATTAAATCCTTAATACCAGATGATTAACAGATTATAACTAACTTAAATAACATAATCTAACTACTGAATTAAGCTAGAATGCAAGATCTTAAGAAATTACACTAATATTTTTGGTTTTTATGGATTTTTATGACAGAAATTAGAAACTAATGATCTATATCTATTTAAGCAAAAAATAGATGATGAATAAGCATAAAATAACAATATAGCACTAAATTTATCAACTAGAAAACAGATAAGCACTTTTAATAAGCAAATAAGTAAATCTAAGCTAATTAGGCAATTTAAAGCTAAAAATTAAAACAAGGAAAGTAAAAGGAAAACTTACAGTTTGCCTAGCTTAACAAGGCACAAAATGACTCTTAGAGCTTTGCTACAAGCTCTCCTAGCTTATAAATAAGCTAGGAGTAAAGTCCTTGAGAGCTCTTCCTTTTCTAGCTCTCCTTCCATTAGCTTAAAAGTCCACAGGCAAAGGTAAATAAGTACTTTAGCTAGTTTTAGATATTAAGTATGATTAAGAACAAGTTAAGCTCAAATCATGAGCTTAGAGACTCATGAGAGCTGTTGAGCTTATAGGAGCTTATTTAGCTTTAGCTTAAAAATTTAGGACAAATGAAAAAGAGAGAGAGCTTATGAATGTAAAAACTGAATTTCATTAACAAAAGCAACTGATTACATTACTTTAAAAAGAAATTACAAAACATTTAAGGAAAATTACATTTGGCTAAAAACGAAATTTTAAGCTACCTAAAAGCTACTAAAAAACTAGATGTGTGTGTGTGTGAGGTGAGAGCCTATTTATAGTGCCAAGCTGAAGCTTCTAGGTCTTGCTTGATGCCCACGCTCCAATCAATCATTGCCGTTGGATTCTTCAATCATTGGGGTTTGATTCATAGCCGTTGGATCATATTTGAGCTCACACGGATTGCCAGCGTGGCAATCCGTTTGAGACTCATTTGTGCTTGTTTACTGAGTGTGTTTAGTGCAAAACCCACGCCCCTTTGTGCTTTCTCCTCGTCATACGTGGCTTGAACTTGAGTGATCAATAAGGAGCTCTTGATTTGACACATTTGACCTTGCCATTTCATTGTAGACTTCTTGAATTGTCTTATTCGCCCCTCAATTGGGGAAAGCCCTTTGATTTTGACTGTGGGTAAAGATGGGGACGACGGGTGAATAGTAACAGTGTTTGGCGCCCAAATTATAACTGAAACGGGTAAAAGTCGTTTGACTTTGGGAGAATGACACAAATGGTCCTTGTGGTTGTTTATAAAAGGTATAGGTGTAAAAGGAAGTTTAGGAAATAGCAAGAATAGTCCCCGTGGTTTTGTAAAAAGGGGTATTGGGCTAAGGGATTGGGCTTTTGGAACCGGGCATGGCCTATTTAGGGTTTAAGGGACTATTTTTGCAACTTTTGAAACTTGAAGGGCTAAAGTGGAATATTTTGGATTTTGTTGACTTCTGTTGACCAAGATTGACTGGAGTTGACTGTAGATTTGACTTTTTCTGGCTTTGGCTTCCGGCTTTTGTTCACTCTTCCGTTCTTGTGTCCGTGTTTGCCCGTTTTTGACGGTTTTCTTTTGACTTTTCATATATCCGTTCCTGCACACACAAAACACAAATACAAGCATACTTTTGCCATTTTTGGTCTGTTTTGGGTTTAATTGGGTTATTTTAGGTACAAATGGATATGTGTATTTTACACTTATCATCAATCTGTCTTGGGTTGGGGTAAAGGAACCTCTAGGATTAGGGTATTCATAGAATACTCATGGCCAGTCTTAGATTGTCCCCATTGGTGAGTGATGGTTCTGTGACAATGAAGGCTAGTTGAATTACTTCCTTGAGTCCTTAACTTTCGAGTCACTGTAGTATGAGTCTTTATTCATAGGTTCTACACAAAAATGGTTCTCAAGAGTTACCTTCATGTCTAACTAAGTGTTCTTAGTATGTATGATGAGTGCTGAGACATTTGGGTGTGTAATTATTGGAGAGAGGACTTATACTGCCAAGACATTTAACCTAGTATGGATGTGGTAGGGTGGTGCCTCAGGGAACATTTCATAGGTTAAACAGGGGTACAGTGGTGAATATGTGTATTAATTTTCTTCATGGGTCAGATAGCGAGCAAAGGACTCATGAATTCATGCATGTCTATCTTGCTTATGCAAGTGTGTGTGTATGGATATGGTAGGCTTACTTTTGATTATTGAAGATAAGTTATTACCCTTAGGAATATTTCCCACTGTTTGACCAACTCGTTTCCACTGTTAGGATTCGTTTCCACTGTTAGACTAATTTTTCCCACTGACAATGCTCTACCCTTTTCAAAAGATCAAATGTCATCAAATTATTAAAGTCCAACAACGAGCAACAAAATTGGCTTTTTATTAGGTTTACTTTAAGCAAGGCACCTATTCCTGTCATATTAACCTAAGGCCTCTTTTAAGGACATAATGGACTAAATTCTTCTTTGCACCATATACCCTTAAGGCTCTTAAAAGGCATCAAAATTAAGACAAAAAAATAAGCAACATTATTAAATCCTCATCCTGTTAGAAGGCTTACTACATCGGCCACGCCTCCGACAAGATGTAGCAATCTATTTTCGACTTTAGAATCTTCCTCGACCTTTTAGAAGGCTGTAACATCGGTTGTGAGCCGGCAAGATGCAGCAAACTTTTATCAGTTTTGGATTATTATTGAATTCTACTTATCCCATATACCCTAAGGCTCTTTAAGGAATAAGCAAAATATTTATTAATGTGATACATATAGTATGCCAAATTAAGTATTCCTGATGTGTACTCATCATAATCACAAAGGAACTAAAGAAAACTTCTATTAACTAATTACTAACCAAAAAAAACCGCACAACTCTATTTATTAAACAATTATATATAAAGATGAAACAAGCTAATGGGAGAAAAGCCACAATTAACACTTATGAGCTTGAAAGAAAACCAACTATTCTACGTTTAATGTCATGACTTATAAATAACACTATCATTTCTTGTTCTTCGCAATTTAAAATCTCTAAGAAAGAAATTCGCAAATACTTAGCCTATATAAAGTCCAACTCGGCATATTTAAAATCTACTTGAGATTAGCACAAGTCTTCATTTACTAATAATTTCAAGTCTAGCATGTTTAAAGTCTACATGAGACTAGCACAAACTATCATCATTAATTGTTAAGGGAGAAAGCTAGAATTCTACACGTACGATCGGGTTAAAAATTACTTCTTATTCTTACCAACGGAAAACCTACATTCGTGTCTTAACATTTATTACAATTATTTTTTTATTTTTTTTATTTTTTTTTAGAATAAGATCTTAAAAATTTTAAAATTTTGCTATTTTTGTGGGAAAACAGGTACGTGAGAACAAAACAATAAGCAGGCAACATAAATCGATAGATTTCCTCCGTAAACTAAAACGAAACATTGTCCTCAATGTTTAAAGGCGGGTCTCTACGAAAATCTAAGCCGTTTATGAATTATGCAAAGATAAACGTGAATCGATAAGATGAAAGGATATCGGATCTCCCCAAAATAAATTCACACAAAGGATGAGAAGCTCGAGTGAAACGGGATATAACACCAGACACGAGAGTCTTTAAAATTTTTTTAGGTTAATCCTGCAAAAATCACAACAAACAACAAACAACAAGAAACCGGAAGAGGATAGCCACAACACATCACAACACATTAGAAAATAGAAAGAAATTGGATAAGCATGGGGTGAACTCCCACGAAGCGGCTTGTTTTTGGTCACCGAGTCACAAGCTCGACTCGATCCCTGAATTTAGTTGTCCTTAGGGAGAGTGTGGAGATCTGGGACTACCTTAGGTGGTATGTCCCCTCCGAAGTAATGTTTCACACGGTGACCATTCACTTTGAAATTCGGGCCATCGGGTTGAGATAATTCAACAGTTCCGTAAGGAAAAACTTGAGCGATAGTGAAAGGTCCCGACCAACGAGTTTTAAGCTTTCCGGAGAATATCTTTAACCGGGAGTTGAAGAGTAAAACTTGATCACCAACATTAAAGATTCGATTCTTGATCTTTGAGTCGTGAAGCTTCTTCGCCCTCTCCTTGTAGATTAATGAATTCTCATAAGCTTGATCTCGAAGCTCGTTAAGTTCATTTAGTTGCAGCTTCCGATGATCACCCGCGGTTTTGAGATCGAAATTTACGTGCTTAAGAGCCCAATACGCTTTGTGTTCCAATTCGACTGGTAAATGACAAGACTTTCCATAAACGAGCTGATAGGGTGTGCATCCGATCGGTGTTTTGAAAGCGGTTCGGAATGCCCACAAAGCATCGTCTAGCTTGTCAGACCAGGAGGCACGGTTTTCTCCTACCGTCCTTTCAAGAATACGCTTAAGACCACGATTTGACACTTCAACTTGACCACTCGTTTGAGGGTGGTAAGCGGTAGCTAAACGATGTGTGACTCCATATTTAGACATCACTTTGGCAAATTGATCATTACAAAAGTGGGTCCCACGATCGCTTATTATAGCTCTCGGTGTTCCAAATCGGGCAAAAAGAGACTTTAAAAATTTCACAACTACACGAGCATCGTTTGTGGGGAGCGCCTTTGCTTCAACCCATTTCGAAAGATAGTCGACTGCTACAAGGATATACTTATTCCCTTTGGATGACGGAAAAGGTCCCATAAAATCAATACCCCATATGTCGAAGATTTCACAAACTTGGATAGCGTTTTGAGGCATTTCATCACGTTGAGAAATTTTGCCTTGTCGTTGGCACGTATCACAAGATTTGATCATCGAATGAGCATCTCGATATATAGTGGGCCAAAAGAAACCGGCATCAAATACTTTTCGAGCGGTGAGATTGGCACTATGATGGCCCCCGGTGGGTCCTTCATGACAAGCCTTGAGGATTTCAAGAGCTTCGTGTCCAGATACACACCTACGAATGATTTGATCCGCACATATACGAAAGAGGTAGGGATCATCCCAGAAATAATGTTTTACATCTTTGAAAAATTTCCTCTTCTGTTGAGTTGACATTCCTTTTATGATAAAATTCCCCGCATGGTAGTTTGCAAAATCGGCAAACCATGGGGTACTTCCGTTTGATATAACTCCAAGAGTTTCTAAAGGAAAATGTTCGTTAATGTCTTTGTTTTCCAAAACATCTTTGTGAGGATTCTCGAGTCTTGACAAATGATCGGCGGCTAGATTTTCACTTCCTTTCTTGTCAAGAATGGTGATATCGAACTCTTGTAAAAGTAACACCCATCGAAGCAACCTTGGCTTGGCATCTTGTTTGTTCATGAGGTATTTCAAAGCAGAGTGGTCGGTATAAACAATGCTTTTAGATAAGACAAGATATGGCCGAAACTTTTCAAAAGCATACACTACGGCGAGCATCTCCTTCTCCGTTGTAGTGTAATGAATTTGAGCTTCGGTCATCGTCTTACTAGCATAATGAATTGGTTGAAAATGCTTCGTCTTACGTTGTCCAAGAACCGCACCAATCGCAAAATCGCTTGCATCACACATTAATTCGAAAGGTAGGTTCCAATCCGGGACAACTAAGATCGGAGCTTCGGTAAGCTTCTTCTTAAGGGTTTCGAAAGCATTGATACAATCTTGAGAAAATACAAATGGTGTGTCTTTTTCGAGAAGGTGAGTTATTGGTCTAGAAATCTTGGAAAAATCTTGAATGAAACGACGGTAAAATCCCGCATGTCCTAAAAAACTTCTAACTCCTTTGACGGTAGTTGGATGAGGGAGTTTAGCAATCACATCGAATTTTGCTCGGTCGACCTCAATTCCAGACTTAGATATCTTATGACCTAAAACAATACTGATACGTTAAAATATATACTAATATATATTATCACAAGAGCAATTAAGAAAATTCCCTAAGGAAATTTTCACTCTTTAAAATATATATATAATATATAATATACGTATCTTTACCGGAAAGTATGATTTCCCGGGTCGTTTTCCCAACGATTTGAGAAATTGAAACCTCGCTTGATATTGGATACTGATTTGAATGGGTTCGAAGATTGATTGGGTTTTCTATAACTACTAATTAAAAACAAGCAATTAAAAACAATTAAAGCATTTTACAATTAACGGGAAACAAATAAAACGCGACAAATAAGCAAGTAAATCAAAATTAAGTCCTAAAAATGCAAACTAAATTCCTAAACCTAAATTAAGATAAAATAAATTTTTAAGAAAAAGAAAAAATATTTTTTTGATTATTTTTGAATTTTTTTATTAATTAAAAACTATTTAAATCTAATTAAATCCTAAAAAAAATAAAAATAGAAAATAATTGAAACTATATTTTTCCTAGGTAAAATAAGTAAAAAGAAAATTTTAGAAAAAATAATCACTATTTTTGGCTTTTTAGATTTTAGGATATGAATTTTCTAAAATTTAAACTAATTAAAAGCTTAAAAATTATAAAAACTATTAAAAATATAAGCCTAAATTTTTTTATAAAAAGTTAACTAGAAAAAGAAAAAGATGAGAATTTTTATAAAAATAAAAGCCCTAATTTTTACTTTTTAATTAAACTAATTAAAAATTAAACCTAATTATTAAAATTAAAATTAAAAACTAACTAAATACTTAACTAAGGACTAACTATGCAAGGACTAAAGGACTAACAGTGAAAACAAAAGGACAAACGGGGGATTAACTGAGTTAACTAACAAATGAGAAAGTTACAAAACCTACCCTGAGGCCTAACCCGATTACACCCTAAGTCCCTTTAAGCCTAAAAATAAGTTGAAATTTAAAAAGTGCTTATTAAGGAAAACTTATAAAAGCAAAGTTAAAGAACAAGTTGGGGAGAAAAACTTTAATAAAAGCACAATAAGCTGAAAACCACTAATAAGCTCTAAAAGAGCTTATCAATAAGCTGAATCAGTAAGTGAGGGTTTCCCCTTGGTTTTACTTAAAAGCTTGTAAAAAGCTCAATTTAAGCTCAATTTGAAAAAGAAAAGGTGATCTAGCAAGCTTATGATTTGCTTAATCTAAAAATGAAAAGTAAATTGACCTAGAAACAGATTAAGCTAACTAAAATTGAAGGGGATAATGCTAAACTCAAGAAACTAAGCAAAAAGCACAAAATCCATATAAGCTCAAATTCTCAATAAGCTATTTCTGAATATGAGCTTTTGCAAACTAGCTTAAATACTTATTGACTAAATAACTGAATCATAAAATCAACTCCTTAAGACTAGAAATCAAAAATTTAAACACTAATCCTAATCCTACTATTTTTGGCTTTTTAGGATTATTGTGACTTTTAAAAGCAAATTAAGACTAGCAATATAAGCTGGAAATGGAAATTAAGCCCTATTCTATATTAAGCTGAGACTACTCAATATCCTACTTGAATTTTAAAGCCTAAAACCTATGTTTTCCTAACTAAAAATGGAAACAAAAGTGACAGCAGTGGTAACTGTGTTACCACTGCTAGTGTAAATGGCAAAGGACCAAAGTAAAATGTGCAGATACCTTGTGGTTACCACTGCACTACACACTCTATTTGAGTGTAAACACAAAACAAGCAAGAACCAAACCTTATATGGTTTGGTTCAAAATTGCACAAGTGAAATTCTATGAAAATTCCCCTGGTGCAGAAACACTAAAATAAGCTCAAACTCTTTAAATTTTTAAACACTAACTTGTGAAAACTCTTTTCCTATTGTTTTTAACTGAAATTAAAGTTGTCTCAAAAGGTTTGCACAAAAACTTTTGACTTTTGATAGTCAAATAAGCTTAAACCAAACACTCCTTTAACTCATTGACAGATTTAATAAAAACTTTGGGAATGAATTCTAACTTATTAACCTATGATACCAGATGATTAACAGCTTTTAACTATCTTAACTAACATGATCTAACAACTGATTAACTAGAAATCAAAGATCTATACTATGCTATCTAAAATTTTTGGTTTTTTATGGTTTTATGAAAAATTATTTATAAAACTATGATCTAAACTATTATAAGCAAAAACAGATAAGCTCATATGATTAATAAGCTAGATGAAACACAAATAAGCAATAATAAGCAGACAGATTAAGCAAGTAAGCATATTAATAATCTAATTAAGCACTTTAGTTAAAACTAAACTAGAATTTAAATGACATTAAAAGTAAAAGAAGACTTACAATTAGCCTAGCTCAACAAGGCTGCTTATGCTCTTAGAGCTTATCTACTAGCTCCCTAGCTTATAATTAAGCTAGGGTAAAAGTCCTTGGGAGCTCTTCCAAATTAAGCTCCCCTTCCAAAAGATCAATAAGTCCAAAATGCATAAGTAAACTTCTGATTTTAAAGTTAAGGTATATTAAGATTGGTTAAGCTCAAATCAAGAGCTTAGAGACTCTTGAGAGCTTAATATGAGCTTATTAGCTTATTGAGACAGATAGGCTTATTGAGACAGATAAGCTTATTGAGAGAGCTTATGAGTTGAAAGCAATGAAAGTTTATGACAAATTTAAACTAAATTTTATTAAAAAGAACTGAATTACATTACTAAAAAAATTACAACTGAATCAAAATTACATTAAGCTTTAAAAAACTACTCTTAGGCTAAAAACTAGAAAAGAAAAAGACATCCCCTTGTGTGTGAAGTGAGGGTGCTATTTATAGCACCTGAAGGAACCTTCTAGGCCTGAAATCTTGTTAGACGCGCCCACCAATCTCAGCCATCAAATCAACCAATCATTGGGGCTAAGTTTTGAGCCGTTGGATCACTAAGTGACCTCACACGGATTGCCAAGCTGGCAATCCGTTAGAGGCTCACTTGTGCTTCTTTACTGAGTGATTTAGTACAAAAACCCACATCCTTGTGTGCTTTCCTTGCTCTGACGTGGCTTTATTGTTTGAGTGACTAATGATTGCTCTTGATTTGACTAAATAACCTTGCCATTGTGTTTAGGAGCTCTTGAATAGACCTCCGTACCCTTTAATTTTAATTTGCCCCATTGATTTACCCTGGTAACTAGACGAAGACGATGAATGAATAGTAACCACTATTCACGCCTTTTTTAAACTATCAAAAGGGTGAATTATTTATAAACTTTGGGCAAATTGCAATTTCGGTCCCTTTCTTTATTTATAAAAGGTGTAGTGTAAAAGGAGTTTAGAATCAGCAAGAATGGTCCCTATGGTTTGATAAAAGGTAAATGGGCTTTGGGATATTGGGTTTTTGGATCCGAGTAGGGGTTTTTAGGGTTTTGAAGCCCATTAAGAGTTTAGGGACTATTTTTGGACTTTTTTGAAAGTTGAGGGGTTATTTTGAAATACTTTGGGTCTTGTTGACTTTTGTTGACCAAGATTGACTGGAGTTGACTGTAGATTTGACTTTTTCTGCTTTTGGCTTTCGGCTTTTGTTTACTCTTCCGTTCTCGTGTCTGTGTTTGCTTGTTTTTGATGGTTTTCTTGTGATTTCTGATATATCCGTACCTGCACACACAAAACACAAATACAAGCATATTCTGTTTTCTTGTGATTTTTTGATATATCCGTACCTGCACACACAAAACAACAAATCAAGCACATTTTTTGCTATTTTGGTCTGTTTTGGGTTTAAAAAAAATTATTTTTTAGGGCTATTTAAATCATAAATTGATATGTGTAGTTTTACACATTATCAAAATTCCCCCAAACTAAACGTTGCGTGTCCACACGCAAATAACACATGCCTTATAACCAAAATACCTCGAACATCCCCAAACTAAACTTAGTAAAGTAGCAAAGATTTTTGTTGAGAGAAGCTAGAGATCACGAAAGTATAACACACCCGATTTCCCATTTTCAAAGATTTTTTTTCTCTTTTTATGATTTTTCTTGATAATTAACTACCTAACTACAACTTATTTGTGTTGACATAATGTATTGTTTTCATTATCTCATTGGTAACTTTTAGGATCATAGAACAAAAAGCACAATTAAGTGTCTAAAAGATAACTTCATCATCCCCGATTTTTCACTTTCCCCATCTAAGCCTTAAAAAACAAGATCGTTGTCCAATTACAAGTCATGACACTAACACTACTCATAAATACTAATTGTGTACTTACATTTATCCTCCCGCAATTCCTATTTTGTATCTCAAGATTTTATTTAAGTCATATACCTGAAGGCTCTTTAAGACTTTATTTCGATACTTATTAATTCCAAAAATAAAGCGTAACGGTTAAGAACGCAATAATTAGCTCCTAGCCCTTTTCAAAAGATCAAATGTCATCAAGAATAAAGTCCACATCGAGGCAACCAAAATTTGGCTTTTATTAGGCTACTTAAGCAAGGCACCATTCATGTCATATACCCTAAGGCTCTTTAAGACATGAATGGACCAATCTTATTGCACCAATACCCTTAGGCTCTTAAAGTACAAAATAAACAAAAATTAAGCAACATTATTATACCTCAGTCCTTTAGAAGGCTACAACATCGGCCACGCCTCCGACAAGATGTAGCAAACATATTTTGACTTCGGTAACTTCCTCGACCTTTTAGAAGGCTGTAACATCGGTTGTGAGCCGGCAAGATGCAACAAACTTTTATCAGTCTCGGATTATTATTGAATTCTACTTATCCCATATACCCTAAGGCTCTTTAAGGAATAGCAAAATATTTATTAATGTGGATACATAAAGTTAGCCAAATTAAGTATTTCTGATGTGTATCATCCTAATCACAAGGAACAAAGAAAACTTCATATTAGCTAATTATTAACCAAAAAACAGCACAACTCTATTTTATACACAATTATATATAAAGCAAAACAACTAATGGAGAAAAAGCCACAATTAACACTTATGACATGAAAGAAAACCAAATATTCTACGTTTTAATGTCATGACTTTAAAATAACACTATCATTTTCGTTGCTTCGCAATTTAAAATCTCTAATAAAGAGACTCGCAAAAACTTAGCCTATATAAAATCCAACTCGGCATATTTAAAATCTACTTGAGATTAACACAAGTCTTCATTTACTAACGATTTAAGTCTAGCATGTTTAAAGTCTACATGAGACTAGCACAAACAATCATCATTAATTGTTAAGGTGGAGAAGCAAGAACTCTACACGTTCGATCGGTCAAAATTAATTCTTATTCCTTACCACGTAAAACCACATTCGTGTCCTTAACACTTAAATAAATTTTTTTTATTTATATTATGACAAATTAGGAACTTAAAATATTTAAATTTTTTGCTATTTTTTTATGGGAAAACGGTACGTGAGAAAAAACAATAGGCAGGTAACATCAAATCGATAGATTCCTCCCCAAACTAAAACAAACATTGTCCTTCAATGGTTTAAAAGCGGGTCTCCACGCTAATATCTAAGCCGGTTTATAATATGCCAAAGATAAACTGAATCGATAAGATGAAAGGATATTGGATCTCCCAAATAATTTCAAACAAAGTATGAGAATCTCGATGTGAAACTGGATACCACAACCCGGACACGATAGTGCTTCAGAAAGTTGGTTTGGGTGATCCAACAATAATCACAACACGCAACAAATCAACAAACAACGAGAAATCATAAGTGACAAGCATCATCACACATCACAACACATCAGATAGAAAATAGAAAGATGAAGCATGGGGTGAACTCCCACGAAGCGCTTTTTTTTGGATCCCGAGTCGCAAGCTCGTCTCGATCCCTGAATTTAGTTGTCTTGAATTGAGAGTGTGGGGAGATCCGTGACTAACCTTGGGTGTATGCCCCCCTCCGAAGTAATGTTTCACACGGTGACCATTTACTTTGAAATTGGGCCACCAGGTTGAGATAATTCCACTGTTCCGTAAGGAAAAACTTGAGCAATAGTGAAAGGTCCTGACCAACGAGTTTTAAGCTTTCCGGAGAATATCTTTAATCAGGAGTTGAAGAGTAAAACTTGATCACCAACATTGAAGATTCGATTCTTGATCTTTGAGTAGATGAAGTTTCTTCGCCATCTCCATTGTAGATTAATGAATACTCATTAGCATGATCTCGAAAGCTCGTTAAGTTCATTTATTGCAGCTTCCGATGATCACCAGCAGGTTTTGATGTCTATATTGACATGCTTAAGAGCCCAATAAGCTTTGTTGTTTCCAATTCGACTGGTAAATGAACAAGTAACTTTCCATAAATTAGCTGATAGGTTCGCATCCGATTGGTAGTTTTGAAAGCGGTTCGGAATGCCCACAAAGCATCGCCTGCTTTGTCCAGACCAAGGGGGTGGATGCACGGTTTTTCCTACCGTCCTTTCAAGAAACCTTAAGACCACGATTTGACACTTCAACTGACCACTCGTTGAGGTGGTAAGCGTAGCTAAATGATGTGTGACTCCATATATATACATCAATTGGCAAATTGATCAATACAAAAGTTGGGTCCCACGATCGCTATTATAGCTCTCGGTGTTCCAATAGGGCAAAAAGAGACTTTAAAAATTTCACACTACACAGCATCGTTGGTAGGGAGCGCCTTTCTTCAACCTATTTTTTCGCAAGATAGTCGACTGCTACAAGGATATACTTATTCTCCTTTTGATGAAGGAAAAGGTCCCAAAAATCATACCCCCACATAAGTCGAAATTTCACAAACTTGATTAGCGTTTTTGAGGCATTTCATCACGTTGAGAAATTTTGCCTTGTCATTGGCATGTATCACAAGATTTGATCATCGAATGAGTATCTCGATATATAGTGGGCCAAAAGAAACCGGCATCAAATACTTTTCGAGCGGTGAGATTGGCACTATGATGGCCCCCGGTGGGTCCTTCATGACAAGCTTTGAGGATTTCAAGAGCTTCGTGTCCAGATACACACCTACGAATGATTTGATCCGCAACATATACAAAGAGGTAGGGTCATCCCAAAATAAGTTTTACATTTTTGAATAATTTCCTCTTCCTTTGAGTTGTCAACCTTTTATGATAAAATCCCCGCTGGTAGTTTGCAAAATCGCAAACCATGGGATTCTGTTGATATAACTCCAAGATTTTCTAAAGGAAAAGTTCGTTAAATGTCTTAGTTTTCCAAAACATATTTGTGAGGATTCTCGGCCTTGACAGATCGCGGCTAGATTTTCACTTCCTTTTTTTGTCAAAAAGGTGAAATCTAACTCTTGTAAAAGTAACACCCATCGGTAGCAACCTTGGCATTGACATCTTGTTGTTCATGAGGAAATTCAAAGTCGGAGTGGTCGGTATAAACAATGCTTTTAGATAAGACAAGATATGGCCGAAACTTTTCAAAAGCATACACTACGGCGAGCATCTCCTTCTCCGTTGTAATGTATGAATTGACTTCGGTCCATCGTCTTACTAGCATAATGAATCGGTTGAAAATGCTTCATCTTACGTTGTCTAAGAACCGCACCAATCGTAAAATCGCTTGCATCACATATTAATTCGAAAGGTAGGTTCCAATCCGGGACAACTAAGATCGGAGCTTCGGTAAGCTTCTTCTTAAGGGTTTCGAAAGCATTGATACAATCTTGAGAAAATACAAACGGTGTGTCTTTTTCGAGAAGATGAGTTATTGGTCTAGAAATCTTGGAAAAGTCTTGAATGAAACGACAGTAAAATCCCGCATGTCCTAAAAAACTTCTAACTCCTTTAACGGTAGTCGGATGAGGGAGTTTAGCAATCACGTCGACTTTTGCTCGGTCGACCTTAATTCCGGACTTAGATATCTTATGACCTAAAACAATACCTGTTAGGATTTATGCTTTCCTAACTTAGTACCGACAATACAAATAGTTAGTACTGATAGTTATAGTTAGTACTGACAGTACAAAATGTTAAGTACTGATCAGTTAGTTAGTACCGTTAGAAGAAAATAGTTAGTACCGTTTAAGAGATATGTATGAGATATTTTAGGAAAAGATATGTATGTGATTTGTAAGTCAGTTAGGGTTTATCCTTAGTCTATAAAAGGATTCCTATTGGCATAGTTAGACATACAACGTACGACCTCAAGATATCTCACAACAAAAATCATATCTAGTTAGTTAGTAATCTGTAATCGTTCTAAGCAGATTAATAGAAGTTGTTATTCAATTCTACATTGTTTTTCTTAGTACTTGTGTTGAGATTCCGCATCAACATATAGTATTCATAATCAGTGTTTCTATATAGTCAATTGTATTTATACGTCTTGGCTATCATCCTTAATAGGATGCAGAGTTCTATTCATTAGGGACTCACAAGTGGTATCAAAGCCTGTGAGAAACTCTGAATAAGAAGAACAATTAAATCAAACTCTCATACTCCTAAACTAAACATGTTTGTATCATCATCACAAGATGAAATTCCACCACCACCACCACCTCCACCATCATCACAAACACCAACCCAACAAACTCCTCATACAGTTTCAACCATCAAACTGCATATTCTCAAAAAGGGAGAATATGATATCTGGGCTATGAAGATGGAGCACTATTTGGCCCATACAGACTATCCAATCTGGGAGGTTATACAAAATGGGAATGGTCCTGTATCAATCACTACAGATACATCAGGACAAATTAAGGTTTTGCCTCCTAGAACTGCAGAAGAGATTGTAGCCAGAGAAAGAGAGAGAAAAGCAAGGACCACCTTGCTTATGGCCCTACCAGAAGATCATCTTGCTAAGTTCCATAAGATGACTGATGCAAAAGAGATGTGGGATGCCATCAAATCTAGATTTGGTGGAAATGACGAATCCAAGAAGATGCAAAAGTATATCTTGAAGCAACAGTTTGAAGGATTCTCTGTATCCAACACAGAAGGGCTTCACAAAGGTTATGACAGGTTCCAAAGTCTTCTAAGTCAGTTAGAGATTCATGGAGCAGGTGTATCTACTGAGGATGCAAATCAAAAATTTCTAAGATCTCTACCTTCTGCCTGGTCACAAGTTTCCTTGATAATGAGGACCAAACCAGGGGTAGCTCCTTTCTAATGATTTTCCTTTAGTATAACTAAAAAACCAAAAAAAAAAACTTTTATGACAATCAGCTCGAATACAACTGAACTCAGATTTCCATTCACTCTCGTCGAGGAAACGACCCGAAGGTTTTGAGAAATCACTTTGGTTAAATAGTGAATTTCTTGAACCCGATGGAAATAATTAACTATACTATTATTTGGCCTATCCTTATTATTACTAATATATATATTTCTATATATTATACTGTTGATTTGACGGATAATATTTTGGCGCCTGATGCGGTATTGTGTTAAAGATTCCGTCGTTACGTTGTTGATTGTTTGAAAGAACTTTCGTCTCGAAAGTTCATTTGTTACATATTTCAAAATTCAAAAATATAAAATATAAAAAGTAAAAATAATTTTTCTTTTTTCTTTTCTAGTATATTATCATATAAAAAAATCAAAAATATAAAAAATTGTCCTTAAAAAGAAATAAAATACACAAAGTTGGTAAAAGAACACCAACATATAATACTCTCAATCGAGGTATTATCATAAATAAGTTCCGGTGAACTTGCAAAGTTCCCAAATCGAACCAAAGATTTTAAAACTTGCCATTTGTGTCACTTACGAAATACGACTCACCCCACCCCGTAAAAGCAATTTTTAAGAGCTCCGGCGAAGTAAGTTGGTTTATTTGTTAAGTTGTCTCTCGTTTTTGTCCGTAAATAAAATAATGTTTGTTTAAAGAATCGAAAAAACCAAAAATAATCTTCTTTTTCTTCTTATCCATTTAATTCTTTTCCTTAACCCTCTAAATTGTTTAATTCTTATGGCGTCTCATCGTTTGAATCCCCTTTACGCAATTAAGGAATGCATGACTTGTGGAAGTTTGTACACTAGAGAGTGTTGTTCAATAGGAAGTCTTGGAAACAAGATTCTTGTTCCCGAACCCGAATCTTCTCCGTGTTGTGCAAAGTGTGGAACCCCGGTGATGGTCCCGTATGTCGGGATGTGCTCTTTAACGAAGACATTATTCAAGGAAGATTTGCTTACATATTGTGGTGAAAATGAAACTTCCAAAGACTTTGAAGATATTTCCGAATCACCCGATGATAATACCAATGTTGTTAATGCTTCTCGAGAGCCATTCGTTGTCAATCAAGACCCCGATGAAAAGTCTTCGCAAGGATCTCCACTTATTAACCAAAACGGTTTGTTACAGTGAGTGAATTCATAGATGAATTTTTTGTCAACATATGCATTGCAATTTCTTGTGGAAAGTGCTCATTACGGTTATAATTGTCCACCAAAAGTTCCGATTATCTCTAATCCAGAACAATGCAATCAAACCATTAATGAGCTCCCACAGATTTTGCTAAGTGTTCATCCTACATGCAATTATGAAGATGAGAATTCATTCATCTATGATTCCAAACCTCATTCTTTCAATATTACTCCAAGTGTTTTCAACCAACCTCCACAACCCCAGTTTGAGACTTACTTGTGTGAGTTATGTGGAAATAATCTCCATTTTATGTTAGATTGTTCACCACAGTTCCGTTTGTTAAGAGCCTAATCCGTGTTCAAATCAAAAACTTTAGGAAAATTATTAGCCAAAAATCTCAGAGTTTATTCTCAACAATATCTTTGTTGTGCAAATTGGGCGGGGGTTCCTCATGAAACTTTCATGTCAACCAATGAATGAAGATTATTATGAGCAAAATTCTTGCTATTATCCTAATTCTTCCGGTTTTGACCACCCACAACCCCCGCAGGACTCCGTCTATTGTCAAGAAGCCCTTGATAAAATTCTTGAAGAGCTTGAAGAAATAAAACTAATTCAAAGAATTTAAAGGAATTTAAAAGCGAATCGCGAATGAACAAATGGACTAAAGAGAATAGGTATGCGAGAAACAATGGCACGAGCAGCAATTGGTGATTACAAAATAAAGAAATCAAGAATGATTTGGTAAAAAGATGTCGAGGCGAGAAGATTGATGAAGAATACGAGAGAGATTGTGAGATTAGAATTCGAAAACTTAAGCAAGATTCTAATGAATGGGGCAGCGAAGTTCGAAAAAAGGAGCAAGCTTACGAAGAAGAAAAGTATTCTGCTGCCCATCGTTACATGCTTTCTATTCCTTTTGTCGACGAGGATGATTATATTCCTTTAGGAGATATTATTGCTCGAAATTCTACGTCTAAAGCAATCACACCCGACTTACCGATCGAAGAACCCGATAATTCTCTAAATATGGGGGATGAGCATCTCGACACTATTCTGGCAACGGAATCGGACGAAGTAATAAAGTCTAGTGTTGAGAACCTTGTCCCAATCCCAAGTGAGTTCGAGGGTATGTCCGACGATACGAGTGACGTGCCTACTTGTGAAAAAATTGTGTTTTAATGTTGAGTCCGTTTTGTGGAAATCTTTGATTAACGTGAACGTTGATGTTTATTCTTCTAAGATCGACCCTATTCTCGAGGAGTTCGCCGGTGAACTCGCTCATATTGCTCCAATTCCACCGGGAATTGTTGAAGCCGATTTTGATCCAAATGATGATATTTCAAGTGATGACGATGATTTTGAGGACATCGAGTACGTTAGCTTCAAGGAGGTGAATGGTGTCGAACAAGAAGAGAAAGAGTTTGATTTAGAAGATATACTTCAAATTCAAGACGTTATCCTTCGTGAGAGATTGTTGAAAATCAGTCGTCTTATTACTAATATCGAATCTTTGAAAGATAACCCTACTCCGGATTGTGTGCTCAATTCTCCTTCCTCATTTCTTATCCCCGTCGTGGATAGTGATTCGTTCTTAGAGGAGTCCGATACTTCTCTTTCTCATTTGGATAATTCTTTACCCGAATTCGAGACTTCTAGCGATCATACGGAAGAGACGAGAAGTGGCAGTACCACTACTCATGCTAATTACTCTCTTCCCGAGTATGATTCGTTTCTTTTTGAGATTGAGCCCGATCAGGAGGGGTTGATTAGCAATGATAATTCAAATGATCCTTCTTTGGAACTACCCGAGTTTGAATTATTTCATTTCGATCCGTCATTTCCTCGTCCTCCTCCGGAACCACCGGATGTTGAGATTTGATTATATTTTGAGCCCGATGCTCCCGTGATTGATAATTTTAGAAGCAATGATGACCAAAGGGGAAGTGAGATTGATTTTTCTCAAAATGTTGAAGATGACGATTCCTTCGCATTTGTCATTCGGACTTTTCTCCCGTTTCTCACCTACCCCGAGGCCTCTCTTTTATCTTGCTCCACCAGGAGTGAAGATACGATCTTTGACCCCGGCATCTCCACTTAGAGCCGGTGGCTTCTCATCGGGATGGAATTTTCATGTACTTTAATGTTTATCCGAACATTAATGAAAGCCCGATTGAGATTTTCTTTTCCATTTGCTTCCCCAAGGACAAATTAATTCGGGGTCGAGTCAAGCTCGTGACTCGGTTAACAAAAACAAGCGTTTCTATCTTCTTATCTATTTTCTAACAAATAATGAGAGAGGGCTTGCCTTTCCTTTCTCGTGTTTCGTGTTTTGTTGGTTTATGTTGTTTTGTCC
Organism: Tanacetum coccineum; assembly: GCA_026074375.1. Classification (NCBI taxonomy): domain Eukaryota; kingdom Viridiplantae; phylum Streptophyta; class Magnoliopsida; order Asterales; family Asteraceae; genus Tanacetum; species Tanacetum coccineum. Next base: position 25,450 of record BQNB010010689.1, read on the forward strand.
AGTATACCCGGATTTTAAAGACTCTCCGTGCTTCATGTTTTTGTCATTTATCGAGCTTCAAATCCTCACTTCATTAGGGATTCCATATCCTAATCTTCTCGATACGTTTATCTTTACAACTTAATAAAATGGCTTAGAGTTGCGTAAAATGCCCTTAATACTTGAATTATGCCTTGAAATTAGCATGGGGGTGACAGTCTCACATTGAGGACAATGTGTAGTTTTAGTATGGGGGGGATCTTCGATTTGATTATGCCTACAGCCGTTGTTCTCACGTAACCTGTTTTTTCACCAAAAATATGTGATTTATATGAAAAATAGCAAAAATTTTAAATTTTTATGCATAAAAAAAAATTAAAAAAATGTGAAAAATGTTGTAAAAAAATAAAAATAATGTAATTAGTGTTTTGGCATAAATAAAGGTGAGAATGAGAAATAAATTTTGACCCGATCGGTTTTAAACCTTAGCTTTTTCCTTAACAATTATCGATGATAGTTTATGCTAGTCTCAAGTAGATTTTAAACATGCTAGACTTGATTTGTTATTAACTTAAAAGAAGACTTGTGCTAATCTCATGTAGATTTTAAATATGCCGAGTTGGAATTTATATGGCTAAGCATTCGCGAATCTCTTTATTAGAGATTTTAAAATGCGAAGAACAAGAAATGATAGTGTTATTTATAAGTCATGACATTAAACGTAGAATAGTTGGTTTTCTTTCAAGCTCATAAGTGTTAATTATGGCCTTTTTCTCCCATTAGCTTGTTTTCACCTTTCATAAATAATTGTTTTAATAAATAATTGTGCGGTTTTTTTTGCTTAATAATAGTTAATAGAAGTTTTCTTTTAGTTCCTTGTGATTAGGATGAGTTCACATCATAAAATACTTAATTTGGCAATACTATATTAATCACAAATTAATACATTTGCTTATTCCTTAAAGAGCCTTAGGCTATATGGGATAAGTAGAATTCAATAATAATCCAAGACTGATAAAATTTGCTGCATCTTGCCGGCTCACAACCGATGTTACAGCCTTCTAAAAGTCGGAGTTACCGCGGTCGAAAAATGTTTGCTACATCTTGTCGAGGAGTGCCGATTTGTAGCCTTCTAAAGACTGAGGTATAATAATGCTTAATTTTTTGTCTTATTTTGTACCTTAAAGAGCTAAGGTTATATGGTGCAAATAAGATAGGTTCATTCATGTCTTAAATACCTTAGGTATTTGACATAATGGTGCCTTCCTTAAGTAGCCTAATAAAAAGCCAAATTTTGTTGCCTCGATGATGACATTATTCTTGAGAATTTGATCTTTTGAAAAGGGCTAAGATCTAATTTTGCATTATTTAACCGGTACGCTTTATTTTGGAATAATAAGTAATCGAAGTAAAGTCTTTAAAGACCTTCGGTATATGACTTAATAAAGAAGAATATTGATATACAAAAGTAGATATGCGGAGTAAAAGTAATACACAATTAGTATTTATGAGTAGTGTTAGTATCATGACTTGTATTTGACAATGATCTTGTTTTTAAACTTAGTATGGAAAAGTGAAAGTTTGGGAACATGTAATTTATTTTGTTACTTGTTCTATATCCTAGTTGAAAAAAAAATATAATGTATAAATATGGAAATATAAAAAAAAGTAAAAAATAAAAATATTGAAAAATAAAAACATGGGGCGTTTCTTAACTTTTGATTTCTAAATTCCTTTAGATGAGCACTTTGCTACTTTTCAAAGTGATTAGTTTGAGGGGATTGGAATTTTTTTTTAGTTTTAAGCGCAAATTTATTACATTGCGTGAGGACACGGAAATACTTTAGTATGGGGAAATTTGGTATTCGCTATTTTATACATATATTTTACCATGAAAAGCGACCCCAAAAGACCAAAAACATAATAAAAATTACATATATATGTTGTTTTGTGTTTGTATATGTGCAGGTATGGATATTAAAGAAAATGACAAAAATAAAGACAAAACCGGACGAAACCGAGCATGAGATTGGAAAGAGCACAAGAAAACGAGTCAAGGTGCATTCAGGATTTATATTGGCCAGCCCGTAACCCAGTTAATGGGCCAGACCAGCCCAATATATTGCTAAGCCCATATCAAGCCAAAGATAATAAAAGAATACTATTTCTCATGAATATATCTCTAGTCCATTTCAATTCAAGTTGCAAAATAAGAAATGAAAGTTGATGATGTAAACATCACGTGCCCTCAAAATAATTCACAAGAGAACACGTGACTGTGCACTATAAAAAGAAAGGACGAGTTATAATCCTCCACGTGGCGGGTAACATGTGAATTATCTCTACTCTATTTCAAATTTTACAGCGAATGAATGAAGTAAAGATAAAAGAAGAAATCGTATGGCTACGATTCAAGCGTACAAAATAAGCAAATTCATAGTCCACGTGGCGTCCATTTGATGGCTGGATCAAGAATATGAAAACTCCAATCCGTGTGAGCAGAAATTATGGCCAATGGTTGGCTCATCATTCATCTCATGATTGGTTCAGATTTACACTTCTCACCCCTCACTCCCTATAAATTATACCCACTCCCCTCATTTTTCCCCATCTAGTTAGTTAGTTAGTTTTATTTTTTTTAGTGTAGTTTTTATTATTTTTTTCAAATATGTAATAGCTTAATTTTCTTTTCTTACTTATTGTACCTTTATTAGTTCAAGATGTTTATACATTGATGTAATAAAAATATTTTAAAGCTTGTTGATGATCTAGTTTTGCTTTTTGTTCAATAAATGTCTCGTTTCCATTTTCTTTTTCGTTTGGCTTATTTTGTTTCGTGAGATAAGTAGTTAATATGCTATAAGTGCTTTTAGATTTCTAATTTTTGATTTCGTTTGCTTATTCGATATGTCGAGTGCTTAATTTGTTTAGAATTTAGCTTATTAAAAAGTTATAGATTAAATCTCGTGTGGATCGTGGTACTTTCATTCTTAGTTAAATAGTAAGTTCTAATATTTATAGCTTGTCTTGTTAATACATCTGATTTTGCAATTCAGTTTTTAGACTACGTTGATTTTTTATTTAATTTTTTAATTGAAACACTGCTTCTATTGATTTGGAAATATCATGTGGGCGCGATTTTTAGAGTGTTTATAATTAGGCCACGTTATTTTCATTAGATTTAAATCAAAACTGTTATTGACCACAAGATGATTAAGTTAGAATGGCCTTCAATTGTGTAGAATGAGTTAAGTGTATCTAAGTGGATTAAGCTGCAAAGTAATTTGGCAGCATAGGTTAATTTAGGAAATTTTGATTTAGTTGTATTATTGAACTTTGTGGTTTGAAATAATAAACTAAAAGATTTTTTTTATTCAAGTGATGTGTTTTTATTATGGATTGATTTATAATAACAGTTTTTGTGCAATTGTATTTTGGTACCGGTCCTAATCAATGAAGGCGTGGATACTTAAGGTTTATTTAGCTAGACCGACTTTATAGTGTATTTAGTTAAATACTCGGGTGGTATACGTTTAAATTACGGTCTCCAATTCGGTTTCATTTTTCCTTCCTCTTTGCATTAATTATGTAGTTCTTATTTATCATTTTATAATATGTTTTGATTTTGCATGCATAGTGTAGATTATTTTAAATGCTATGTTTAAATTCATTATGAGTAGTGAGTAGATTTATTAGTGCTTGTTAAGTGATTAGTGATTTGGAATTTAGGTGCGGGTTTAAAAGATTAAAAAATATTTATCATAAGTATTGTCTTTTCGATTACATTCCGTAATTATTTTTTTTTAATGCATTTAATTTCTTGTCATTTTATTTTTAACATTTCATTTTACTTGTCATTTAATTCGTCAACTTTAAGCCCGCACTTAATGACATTTCACGTCACTTAGCAAGCTTTTTAGTCATTTATATTTTAAGATCATTTTATAGTAATAATCTTGGTAAGTTTAAATAATAGTTTAATCTTTAGTAATAAAAAATATTTTTAAAATTCAAAAGTTTTAGCTTCTTTACTATATGTTTTTTTTTCCTTTTAGAAATTTAAACAACCAATCAAAAAAACTTTATGACAAGCAGCTCGAAATACAACTTGAACGTAGATATTTCATTCACCTCTCGTTCAGGAAACGACCGAAGGTTTTAGAGATATCACTGTGGTTAAAAGTGAAGTCTTGGAACCCGACGGAAAAACTATCTATAGCGATTATTGGCCTAGTCCTTATTATTACGTAATTTATATATTATTCTATATATTATACGTGTTGATTTGGATGGATCACCATCCTCACTGAAAGCCGTTATAGGTACACCATGGAGTTTGACCCAAACTGGTATAGTACTAACATCGTCTTTCAATAGGTTCTCATCCGGCTGCCATTCCTCAAAGTAAAGCGATTATTCCGAATGAACACGGACACATTATCAAGCTAGCATCCAACCCTCCAATGAGATAAATGATAGGGAATAATCCGTAGTACGAGCTAAACATAGAAACGAACCAGCCCCATTGTCTATATAATGCCTAAGATAGCAAGAAAACTCATAACTCTCTCATTTGCAAAGTGAAAACAAATCAAAACCTCTCTTTTCTCTCTACCTATACACCCCACGGCTCAAAACCCTTAACAAACACAATCCATAGTTTGATTTTCTTTCACCATATTAGTGTTTACATATCATACTTAAGGTATTCTAAGAAGAATTGAAGGATTGGTTAAGCTTTGAAAGGGTTTTAAAAAGATATTGCAAGATTAGGGTTTTTGGTTGAAATTAGGGTTTTCATCCTAATTTTTCAAGCCAAGAGGTTTAATCACAAGGGTGTGATTGTTATTCTTATCTCTACTCATCCACACAAGGTTATATCAAAAGCTTAATCTATTCATATTTAAGATTTTATGTGTTCATATGCTTTACTTAGTTAAATCACCATCTAGGGTACTTTTGAATATGTGAAATGGATTTTTACATATGATCATTATTTTGTACACTTATTTATATGTTATATGAATGTTAATATGATGTTAGAATGGTAGTATAACTCTTGTACACACTTGGTTAAGTATAACATGTTTATGAACAAATTAGGGTTTTAAAGATTTACTTAATAAATTACAAGTGAAAATGGTAAAATAACATGTTAATCTTGTTATCTTGGACTCACATGAGCAAAGTATGAACTAATGAATTTAATATATGTAAGACATAAGATATAATTGTTGTAAAGTAGTTGTAACTAAGTGTTGAATCTAAATGGTACAAAAATCATGCTTAAAACATGTCTAAATCACAAAACCTCAAACTTTCTGTTTTGGTTCGATTTTGAAAGCACCCATATTATGTTTTATAAAGATAGTACATCTCATGAGGATTCCAAAATGATAAGAAACTCGAAAATCCGATTAAACGAAAGAAGATACACTAGTTACGAGTTTACGACGTTTTTTTGTGTGTGTTGTTTGTTGTGTTGTTTTTTTGGTTTTTTTTTTTTTTTTATTTTTGGTGGTGAGGTTTTTTTTAAAAAAAAAAAAAAAAAAAAAAAAAAATTTTTTTTTTTTTATTTTTTTTTTTTTTTTCTAAATACTTTATAAAACAAATTTTATAAAAATGTTACTTTCATGGGAAGAAACTTATACTTTGTAATCATAAATATTAATGATAAAACTTCAATTACAGAACGTGTTCGAAAAGAAATCTCTAAAAACGAATCTATAACGACTAAGAAACGACAAAAACGGTTTTTTACTTTGATTAAAATATAAAAACGATATATAGCTGTTTATGAACATAAAAAACCTAATTCATCACATAAATGAAAAACCTAAAAATGTGATTTTTATGATCACTCCGTCTTAATACGAAAGCGTGGGGGCGTAAGAAACGGCGAGAAACAGGCTTAAAACGACAAAGGTTATGTCATTTTTGCTAAAGACGTAATTATAAACGTTTTACTTTATAAATTACGTCATTTCACGTAAAACATTAGATGGTATATAGCAATATAGAATATATATGTAGTCATTATCGAAGTGCTAAATTACTACGAATATCAAAATGTGAGGCTTCTTCGGATGGCTATTGACGAGTGTTGGATTAACGATTTTAAAGTGACCTAACTCCATCCAGACGACATGTCATGACTTCTTAAATAATATAGCCCAGACGATATACGTGAAAACTATATAGGATAAAATTACAGTTGTTGTTAGAAACAACAACTTGAGATACTGACATTCGACTATATTAACTAGTTGCATTCGATGCGTTAGCGTGGCCGTATTTTATATCTTTGGTATGATATTTGTAAGCAGTTAACTCACTCAAGGGAGTTCATAAGCCCTACCCATGTTTTAACAATTATAAATTTTAACAAGTTATTTGGGGTGAGAAACATATGCATGTTTATTACAAATTGGACGCAGTGAACCTTTTATCAAGATTACTGTGTTGTCTAATTAGCGATAACCCACATGCCCATGAATCATGACCAGTCACTTACTGGAATGTGAGCGCGAGATGATTATAGTTATATCTATTTGGGATTGACCTTCCTCGTTCGAGTGACTAGAGCAAATCACTAGATAACAACGTATAACAATGTCGAATACTGGATGTTACGGGTTGAACATCATCACGGGCAATGTAGGCAATATTATATATAGGTATTCAATTAAGCCGATCTTTCGGTGTCATTAGCTTATGCAAACGTAAAAGCATTTTATGATGTCAGCATCTGTTGCAATTTATCACTTGGAAAGTCTTGCGGTCCTGCAATACACATTTAATAAACCTATGAAATACCAACCAACTTATGTTAACAGATTTAAATGCAATTCTTTTCAGGAGGTCCATTAAGCACGATGTGCGAAGGATTACATTGGTGTTAATTTTGAAGTCAATAGCTTTAAGATTTAGGTCGCATTACATTATGTATATCATAGATGGCTGGAAAACTTTGTATAATAACAAACAAGTCAACAATAAAGCATTAGGCTTTATGTAAACACATATCTTATTAATCCAATGGTATCAGTTTTTAATAAACGACTTTTTGGTCGTTCTTATATTATCTTGTGTTATTGATCTGAGAAGTAACATGCCCCGGACCCTTATTCCGCTGCAACCCAATTTGGGGGTGTTACACATTTAGTACCAATGGCCCACCTTGCTATAAGAAAAGCCACCAAGTCCCGAACCTTCTATAATATTAAACTGTGAAGATCATACTGGCATTGCTTCATATCCAGCGATGGATCTGTCAAAGGCATAAGATCAACCTATTATGGGTTCTACTTGTGATAGAAAACAACCAAACAGACAATTTTGAAAATCTTTATGGTTGATTCTCTGTTGCGCTAAACTAAACATACCATGTTCAGTCACATTCTTTGTCATCCTTCTAGTTTGAGGTGCTAAATGTATATCTCTAATGATTTGTTCAAGTGGATGATCCTTGTGAACTCTTGTAGTTAGAATAGGACTGACTCGGCACATTTGTAGCCGAAATTGTACAATCAGACCTACACCAACTTCTTCATCATCATCAGAATAGACAATCTCTTCCAAATTAGGCATATTTGGATCATCAATACATCCATAGACTATATTCTCATCAACAGCATTATTTTATATGTTAGCAGCACTAACAGTTGGATTAACAGTATTAATATTATTAGTGCTGTTGACATTTGCATCCTGCTCTTGATTAACTCTTGGCTCCTGTGTATTTGGCATCTCACTATCTTCATTATCAATGATGTTTCAGAACTAACTTTGTACCTCACCCGATGGTTATAAAATCCAGCGATCAGGAGAAACCTGAACTTTTAGAGAGTGATGATCAGATTGTCAACAAATGGTAAAGTAGTATATACTCCTTGATCATGTACTATCTTCTTCCTAGCTTGACCTGCATCAATGTTTTCTTTGATACATACATTACCATTAGTTTGATTCCCTGCAATAACTGGCTTATAATTCATAGATATTGTTAGAGCATCTATATCAAAAATCCAATTAGGTCTATTTCCTGCAATATTAGGTGTTTCTTTACTAAACTTAACATGCAGGTTCTCTTCCACTATCCTATTTGTACTGTTGAATACCCTGTATGCTTTGCTATTGGTAGAGTATCCTACAAAGAACCCTTCATCATCCTTTCCATCAAACTTTCCTAGGTGATCTAATGTATTAAGAATAGTAACAAGACACCCAAATGGTCTCATGAAGCTTAAGGCAGTTTTTTCTACCTAAAAAAGGATTATAAGTTGGGTGGGGGTGGGGGGTGTGGGGGGGTCAATTGTTTGTTAGGCTTGATAACTAACAACCCTATTTTTAACAAAAACAAAGCAGTATTAACTGCTTTAGCCTAAAAAGTTATTAGCATTTTTAAATCAGCTAGCATAGTCCTAGCAGCCTCAATTAGTTTCCAATTTTTCCTTTCAACATTTGTAATGGTTGGCTGATTGAGCTTACAGTCTTGGTCTTACAGGAGGCTTTATGTTGCTTTCCTTTCTGACAAGCAACACATGTGTGGTTATTTTCAAAAATCTTTGAAGGTAAACCTTTGACAAGGTTTCCCCTTACTAGTTTGTTTAGTGTTTTGAAATTTATATGCCCAAGCCTTCTATGCCAGAGATTGGATTCATCTAATGTGGCCTTTACAAAGAGACAAGTTGGACCTCCTAAAGGAAAAATATTCTTTAAATCAACACTATACATGTTATCTTTTCTAGGAACTCTAAGCAAGACATGATTTTCATCAAGTAGCTTAAAGTCAGGAGACAAAACAACACATTCAGTGTTTGTAAAAAGAACACTGTTTTTCTTGTCACACATTTGTGAGACGTAAAAAAGGTTAAACTTAAGCTCTTTAACAAAGTACATGTTGATCCCACTTGAATAGATCTTGCTTAGCTTGTATGAATCTTAGTTGTATTGAGTAAATCCAAGACAACTATAGTAGAAACTTTGATTATGAATATCAAATACTATCCGAAATCTAGTCAATGATACTAAAAAGAATTATTTATGGTAACACAAAATTAATACCAAGACATATTACCAAACTTTCAGCCTCAGTATGAAACGAACACTCTTAATAGTGTTAGGGTTTACAAAACCTTAAAGATACGAATATTAGAGATGTACCTCTAACATTATGCCCTTGGACCTCCTTTTATACACCAAGGAGTCCTACAAGGATTACAATACCTTCCTAACTTATCAAGATCTTTTCTATAAACAAACATAATCTTTTAAACAAATAAGTTATACATATCTTCTTTACAAATAACTAATACTTATCTTCGTAAGTATTCTTGTAAGTATTCTTGTTCTCCAATCTTTTCTCTTGTCTTTATCCATTTGACAGTATTAATCCTTCCAGCAGTTGTAACTGAGCACAAGCAGCATTAACTACTTAGAATTTTATTCTAGGAGTACTAACATACACTAACAGTACTAACTTTAGTACTAGCAGTAGTAACTACTTAGTATATTTTCAGTCTTCATCTCTGAGCAGTCTTAACTTCTACTAGCAGCATTAACTTTATACTAACAGTACTAATTATACTAACAGTAGTAACTAGCAGTAGTAACTTTATACTACCAGTACTAACTACTTAGCATAATTTTCATTAGTATTACCAGCAGCACTAAGTTATGCTTGACAGCACTAATATATACCTGAGAAGTAGTAGCTCTAAGAATCATCTTGAAGTCTTTTAAACCCAACATAATCAAAAAGTGATATCCACACATACAGAACTTGTTTGTATCTCAAGTCTAAGGATGACTTATTAAACCATTTTCTACATTTTACTCATGACAAGGATCCAAAAGTAAATGTTCAAAAGTTAGGGTATCCAATATGCAACCCTTGTGAATACATAAGAATTTGGCGAGAACAATCTGTATATTCAAAAAATATAACCAACACTCACATTTGCCTTACATAACAATATTCCCATATTGTTAACCGACATTGGACATATTTAGAATGATAAAATCATTCAAGGATTAAACATGCAAATATAAGATAACCATTATTATACGTATGAATGACAAATACCACGTATTTTCATTCATCAAAAAGTAAAAATTGTCTTACAATCCTAATTATCTAAATACTAAAATAGATATGCATGAAACTAATTAGCAAGTTGAAGTCCAATGTATCCAACATTATCAACTCTTTCTTTACAAGACAGATAAATAGTCATAAATTTGTGAAGGATTTGAATGATATGATGAGTGTCGTATGTATATTTGCATACTATTGCAAGTTATCATAGTATGGAAATGTGACAGTACCTTTAATGGGGTATTTGAAGTCAACAACATACCTATCTCAGACAATCATCTTACAGTTTCTTAAAATGTAAAGTATTCTTATTCTTTAATGTGCAATGCAATGATGCTCTTAGCTGAGCATATCTAGTTAGTAGATTTATCATAAAAGATGAAATCCTACTTTAACTAGGATTGATTATTCTCACCAAAACGTCAACCACATCTTTATTCCATCCTAGGATAATCTGACAACCCTTGTTACAGAAACTAGTATTTGAAGTCCATTCCCAAGCATGAAAGACTTTAGAGTAGACCGTAAACAAGGTAGAAATATCCACATGCGACTCTAAAATTGCACAAACACTAAAATGATTTTCATTAACCACCTGGCGAACCTCTGATTGTTTTAGGGTGCGGTTCAAACCCCGAATGTTCCATGAGGCGATACTAAACATCAGGAACAACTTTAGAGGGAGTGCTTGCCCTGTTGGTATTACCATCTTCAGCCTCGAACTCACTGAACATCTCTTCAATTTTGCTTTCAATATCTTGAGAAACCTGATCAGAATTCCTAATTCCTGTATCATCACTTTTCCCTCTGCTAGACTCACCCACGCTAGTAGAAATGAAAACATTATCTAGGTTGTAAAGGTTTTGTTCTTACTGATTTGGATGAATCAGTTTATAGGATCTTAGATTTAGATTCCTGACTTTTTTAAGATTAGTTAACTGATTTAGATGATTCATTCTGTAGGATCACAGGTTTTGATTCCTAAATCTTCTGAGATGAGTTATCTTTTTCATCCATCAGCATTTGAACAAGTTTGGCTAGCTCATTTATTTTAGACTTATGTTCATCATTTTTAAATTTAGTAGGAACTGAAGTGGTGACTAGTTTAGTGTTTTTAACAGTGGCATGTCCTGATAGACTCTTACTGAAATCTTGTGTACAGCTTTATATTTTTAACAGTTGCCTAAACCATGTCTTCTCTTGAGAGTCAATCTGAGTAAATCAATGGCTATGACCTCTTAGCTTAGAAAAACTCCCTAAGAATTTTAGAGGAGGTAAGGGTATCTGAGGTTTTGACTATGATTCTTTGGAAGACTCAGGGTCATGAGGTGCCTAATTGGGTCTAAGACTCTCATTGACAGCCTGACTTTCAGGAACCAAAAATTAACCAGTGCTAAAATTTAGCAATTTGCTGTCAGGGTTAGATCTTTCACCCTAATCTGTTGATTTGGGAATCATTTCATGATCATAACCTAAGGGGGAAGGTTATAAGCATTCTCAATGGACTCTTTTATATATGTTTTATTGAGCTGATTAATTCCTAAAATTTACTTTTTCTGATTAGGAATCTGCTCATTTATACACTGAATTGTTTTGTCAGAACTACTTAACTATTTTCCATTAACACGTTATTCTTCCTTAAGATGATCTTGAAGAGCATGATTTTGTTTAATAAGTTCAGTGTTTTGAACTTGAAATGTAAGATCTTCTAATTTAGTTTGTTTAAGTACGAGCAAATCATCCCTATATTTATTTAGTTCTAAAACAAGTTTGTTATATTTTGAAAACATGTTTAGTCTTCGCTCTTTGATTGTGTGTTTTATATACTTGTAAAATATACCACAATATAATAATAATTCAAAGAGCAATTAAGAAAATTACCAAGTTACCCTTAGTAAAATTCACTCTCAAAAATATATATATATAATATAATATATAATACGTATATTAAACCGGGTAAGAATGATCACCCGGGTCGTTTCCCCAATGACTAGTGCAATTGAAACCTCGTTTAAGCTCGGATTATGATTTGAATGAAAACAAAGATATTTTGATGATCTATAACTACCAAATAAAAGCAATAATTAAAAATGAACAATTAAAAGCAATTAAGCACTTAAAAAGGTTAACGGGGAACAAATAAAATGCGACAAATAAGCAAGTAAATCAAAATTAAGTCCTAAAAATGCAAACTAATTTTCTAATCCTAAATTAAGACAAAAGAAAATTTTAAGAAAAAGAAAAATATTTTTTTTATTTTTGAATTTTTTATGAATTAAAAATTAATTAAATCTAATTAAATTCTAAAAATAGCAAATAAAGTTCTAAAAATTGGGAAAAATAATTTTTAAGTTTAGAAAAGTCTAAAGTACTATAAAAGCAAAGAAAACTATTTTTAACTATTTTAAAAATTAAATTCCTATTTTTAAAAATTAAAAATAAAAGCCTAAAAATGAAATTTAAAATCTAAAAAGAGTGAAAATGATTTTTCTTTATGTAAAACTAAAGCTATTTATTCTAAAGCTAAAGACTATTTTTTGTATTTTTCTAAAAACTTTATCTATTTTTAAATGATTTTCGAAAATTAAAATACAAGAAAATTTATAAAAAATACAATTCTTAATGAAAAATTATGAAAAAATCAGGAAAATTCTAAAATGTAACTAAGTTCCTATGAAAAATAACAGGGAAAGCCCAGCTTAAAGAATAAGCTCAAAATAAGCCCTACAAGGCTACGACTTTTTAATAGAAAAAGAGTTGAAAACGTGTTTAACAAATAAATGAAATGGAATGATGATGGATGAGCTATTGTAGCGCACTTGTTAACACGTATGGCATATAAGATAGAGGTCTCAAGTTCGAGCTTGGCACACACCTTTTTGCACTTTTTTTATTATTTTTGCTTTTTATTAAAAACTGAATATTAGGGCTTATAGAGGACACAAACTTAAGCACTTTTAATGAAGAGAAAACTGGCTGAAAACTAATAATGAGCTTTTAAACAGCTTATTAAAAAGCTGTATCAGAAGGTAAGGGTTTCCCCTTGGTTTTGCTTATAAGCTTGTAAAAAGGTCAAAAGAAACTCAAATTTAAAAACAAAAGAAGCTTTGGAAAGCTTATAATGCATACTATCTAAAAATGAAAAAACTAAATCACCTAGGAAAATCTTAAACTAGCTAAAATTTAAGATGAAAATGCTAAACTCAGGAAATAGCCAAAGTGCACAAAATCTTTTTAAGCTAAAAAGTTCAATAAGGCAATTTAGAACTTAAGCTCTTGTAAACTGCTTTACCTAGATATAAGCTAGATAACTAAATCATAAAGACCTAATATATAAGCTAGAAATCATAAAAAATTAAATCCTAAATCTTAAACCTACTGTTTTTGATATTTTTGGTTCTTTAGTGACTTTTAAAAGCAAATGTACTACAGTAGATAAGCATGGAAATGAAAAATAAGTCTTAAACTGAATTAAGCTATACCTAATCTAAATCCTACTCGCTAAAACCTATTATTACTTAGCTAAATATTAAGCCAAAAGTGACAGCAGTACTAATTGTTTGTTAGTAATGATGCTTGACAAAAGCAATAACAAACATTGTAAAGGTACCCTTTTTGCAATCCTGCACTTATCACACTCAAATGGAGTGAGACAAACTCAAAATTTACACAACAATAGCTCAAAGAGCTCAGATCAATATTTAAACAAGCAAATCAAATGGCAATTTCTGCCCTGGTGCTGAGACACACATTTTAACTCCTTTATACACTTGACAGTTTTTGAAAAAGCTTATGAAATGAAATCTATTGAACAATTTATCACTACCAGATATTTAATAGTTAATAATAAGCATAATAAACATGAATTAACAACTAATTCTAGCTAAAATACTTAAAATTCCACAGTTATATACTATTGTTGGTGTTTTTATGTTTTTATGACTGAATTTAAGAAACACTAAACTATAGCAAGATCTAAACTAATTTAAGCAAAAACAGATAATCAAATGCACTAAATCAGCTCTAGCAAAGAGTAATAAGCACAAATAAGCAATTATATAAACAGATAAACAAAGTACACTATTGATTAAGCCAATATTGAACTAGAATTTAAATGACAAGTAATTTTAAAAGAGAGAACTTACAATTGCTTTAGCAAAACAAAAGCACAAGGTATAATAGCAGCAACAAGCTCTAGCTTATCCAATTGGATAAGCTAGTAATATCCATGGAGATCCTTCCATTTTAGATCTCCCTTCCAAAAGCTTATAAATCCAAATGTCAAGGAATTAAGCTAGTTTTAGAGTTAAGGTAGATTATAAACTGATTTATTAGCTCAATTGAACGCCTTAAAGACCACAAAGAGCTTATATGAGCTTATGACAAGCCTATATGGACATTAGTAATGAAATTGAGGACACAAAAGCTTATAGATGATGACAAAACTTATGAAAAACTGAAAGAGACTTTTTATTGATAATCAAAAAGAGGTCACAAGTGAAATTCAAATTACATTTTAATCAAAAACCTAACAAACTAAATTTAGCTAAAAAATACAAGAAAAAGATCATCCTCTGTGTGTGAGAGCTGAGGTCCTATTTATAGGCCTTTGATGAAGCTTCTAGGCCTAAAAATCCTATCCCCCGCTCCTTTGATCTCAGCCAATAAATTTCCCAATCATTGGATCACAAATATGAGCCGTTTGATCATTTTGTGTATAACTAAGGATTGCCAGCGTGTAATTCCTTTGATGTGACATTGTGTTACTTCTCTGAGAGGTTTAAGTGCAAGTCCCATCATTCTTGTGCTTTCTTTCATGCTAACGTGTCATTCTTTTGAAGGGTCTTGACCAATGAGGTGCGTTGATGACGAGATCCTTTGCCCAGGTGTACTTTGTCCTATGAATTGTCCTATTTGCCCTTAAATTGTGAAAAGCCCTTTAATTTTGACTCTAGGTGAAAGTGGGGGAGACGATGAATAGTACCAACTCCTTTTCCCGCTTGTTTTTGACTGAGAGGGGTAAATGGGGGAAAAGTTTAGGACTATGGCAGGTTAGGTCCCTCTCTTTTGTTAGCCATATAAGTCCATGTGGTGTAAATGTTTTCAAAATGGCAAAATTAGTCCTTGGAGTTTTATGAAAAGGATATTGGGCTAAGGGGTTGGGCTTTTGGATCCGGGCATGGCCCATTTAGGTTTAGGGACTATTTTTGCAACTTTTGAAACTTGAAGGGCTATTTTGAAACATTTTGGGTCTTGTCTTTTATGGTTGACCCTGTTGACCATGATTGACTGAAGATTTGACTTTTTCTAGCTTTGGCTTCCGGCTTTTGTTCACTCTTCCGTTCTCGTGTCCGTGCTTGCCCGTTTTTGACGGTTTTCTTGTGATTTTTGATATATCCGTACCTGCACACACAAAACACAAATACAAGCATATTTTTGCCATTTTTGGTCTGTTTTGGGTTTAATTGGGCTATTTTAAGCATAAATGGATATGTGTATTTTACACTTATCAAAATTCCCCAAACTAAACGATTGCGTGTCCTCACGCAATATCACATGCCTTATAACCAAATACCTCGAAACTTCCCCAAACTAAACCTTTGAAAAGTAGCAAAGATTTTTGTTGAGAGAGTTAAGAGATCACAAGTTATAAAACACCCGATTTCCCATTTTCAAAGATTTTTCTCTTTTTATGATTTTTCTTGATAATTAACTACCTAACTACAACTTATTTGTGTTGACATAATGTATTGTTTTCATTACCTCATTGGTAACTTTTAGGATCATAGAACAAAAAGCACAATTAAGTGTCTAAAAGATAACTTCATCATCCCCGATTTTTCACTTTTCCCATGCTAAGCTTAAAAATAAGATCACCGTTAAGTACGAGCTAAGATGCTAAGACTACTTATAATTACAACTTGTGAATTCCTCTTCCCGACATAAATCATATATTTAGGTGTGTGTGTTCAAATTAATTTAAACCATTAAATCCACATATTAGATAGTTGACATCCGACCAAGCTTTACACATGGGCCTTTGTGGTTAATATGTTAATCACTTAGTAGAATCACAACTCAAAGCAAACAAAAACCTCCTTAGCTAAGACATCGTTGGTTCACTTGTCCCATAAATGACTTTCTTCTCTAGCAATCCCACCGTCATCGGGTAAGTGCTAAGGCTTTTGACACCCCATCCGGAGAATACTAATCGAAACGCATGAACTTCCGATGAAAAAGCCTTGTAGACTTTTGCAAACCTTAGTTCAAAAGAATACCTTGGTTTTAGAAAATGAAACTTTTACTATTTATTTTCTAACTTTGCAACATTATTATTTCTATTTACATTATTAGGCTAGGAATTGGTATCACTTTTCTTTCGACGACACATCGGCCACGCCTCCGACAAGAGCTCGTGTACTTATTATGATACCAACCCTAAATATACATCCTCCACCCTTTCTTTCGATGTCACATCGGGAGCGAACCGACAAATGCCCATGTACTTTATTGCGATGGAGTTTGTATATTAATTATTAACACTAAAGATTTATAACTTGCATCCTTTTTATTCACCAACTACATTTTTTTATTTTTTATTTATTTTTAATTAATTAATTTAACACATTATTTTTGCAAATAGAAAAATTTCGTTTTAGAAAACCAAAGTATAAACTTGAACTAAAATTCTTATTTACAAATGATGTTTGACTTCATCATCGATAAAGCTTTTTCTCTGAATATGTTGATTAGACTTTTAAGAGCAAAACTCTAATTTGTAAAAATTAAAAAGAACACGTATAATTAATCATTTTAAGAACTCCGGGGAAGAAAAACCACAAGTTATTCTTATAAGCCTTTAAGTTTTCCAAATAAACTTTGTTTAGCATCCTAATTCGTAAAAAGTCTACATGAGACTAGCACAAACTATCATCATTAATTGTTAAGGGAGAAAGCTAGAACTCTACACGTTCGATCGGGTCAAAAATTACTTCTTATTCTTACCAACGGAAAACCTACATTCGTGTCTTAACACTTATTATCTTAATTAACTACTAATATATTTTTCCCTTTTTTTATTATTTTTTTTTTTACAAATTTAAATTTTTGCTATTTTTGTGGGAAAACGGGTACGTGAGAACAAAACAATAAGCAGGTAACATCAAATCGATAGATTCCCTCCCCAAACTAAAACGAAACATTGTCCTCAATGTTTAAAGTCGGGTATCTACGTAAATCTAAGCCGTTTATGAATTATGCAAAGATAAACGTGAATCGATAAGATGAAAGGATATCGGTTCTCCCTAAACTAATTTCAAACAAAGGATGAGAAGCTCAAGTGAAACGGGATACAACACCGGACATGAGAGTCTTTAGAAATCGTTGGGTCAATTCTGCAAAAATCACAACAAACAACAAGAAACCGGAAGAGGATAGCACAACACATCACAACACATTATGGAAGAAAATGGAAAGAGAATGGATAAGCATGGGTTGAACTCCCACGAAGCGGCTTGTTTTTGGTCACCGAGTCGCAAGCTCAACTCGATCCCTGAATTAGTTTCCTTAGGGAATGTAGGAGATCCGGGATAACCAATGGTGGTGTATCCCCTCCATAGTAATGCTTAAGACGGTGGCAGTTGACTTTGAAATTAGAACCATCAGGATGAGACAATTTGGTTGTGCCATAAGGAAAAACTTCGGTAATAGTGAAAGGACCGGACCATCGGGACTTGAGCTTTCCGGAGAAAATCTTTAATCGGGAGTTGAAAAGCCAAGACATGATCACCACATTGAAGCATTCGGTTCTTTATCTTTGAATCGGAAATTTCTTTGTCTCTCCTTGTAGATTAGCGAAATCTCTTAAGCCATTGATCACGAAGCTCGTTAAGTTCATTGAGTGGAGCTTTCGATGAACACCCGCAGTCATGAGATCGAAGTTGGCATCATAAGAAGCCCAATATGCCTTGTGTTCTAGTTCGACGGGTAAGTGACACGCTTTTCCATAAACTAACTTGTAGGGCGTGCATCCGATTGGAGTCTTGTAAGCGGTTCGGAATGCCCACAATGCATCGTCTAACTTGTCTGACCATGAGGCACGGTTTTCTCCTACCGTCCTCTCTAAGATTCTTTTGAGACCACGATTCGTCACCTCGACTTGACCACTAGTCTGAGGGTGGTAAGCGGTAGAAAGACGATGTGTGACACCAAGATTAGACATAACTATATCAAATTTGGTCATTACAAAATAGTCCCACGATCGCTTAGAGAGCTCTAGGTGCACCCAAATCGGGAGAAAAGGGATTTTAAAAACTTGACAACTACTCTAGCATCGTTGGTGGGGAGCGCCTTGGCTTCAACCCATTTGGAAAAATAATCAACGGCTACTAGAATATATTTGTTTCCTCTAGACGACGGAAAAGGTCCCATAAAATCGATACCCCAAACATCGAAAATTTCACAAACTTGGATTGCATTTTGAGGCATCTCATCTCGATGTGAAATCTTGCCTTGTCTTTGACATGCATCACAAGATTTGATCAATTCGTAAGCATCCTTATAAATTGTAGGCCAAAAGAAACCAGCATCAAATACTTTCCGAGCGGTGATATTAGCACTATGATGGCCCCCGGTGGGTCCTTCATGACAAGCCTTGAGGATTTCAAGAGCTTCTTGGCCAAATACACATCTACGGATGATTTGATCCGCACATGTACAAAAGAGATAGGGATCATCCCAAAAGTAATGCTTTATATCCTTGAAAAACTTCCTCTTTTGTTGGGTTGACATTCCTTTGATAAGAAAATTCCCCGCGTGGTAATTTGCTATATCGGCAAACCACGGGGTATGAGAAGTCACCGTATTCAATGTTTCAAGAGGAAAAGTTTCATTAATCTCTTTAGATAAAAAAACATTCTCAATGGGTTTTCTAAGACGATGAGAGTGATCGCTGCATAGTTTTCAGCAACCCTTGTATCAAAAAAAAATTTTTTTTTTTTTTACTGAAAAATCGAATTCTTAAAGAAGTAAGACCCATCTAAGCAATCTTGCTTTGGCGTCTTTCTTGTTGAAGAGGTATTTCAATGCGGAGTGGTCCGTGTAAACAACACTTTTGTTCATGATTAGATATGGTCCGTATAAATAATACTTTTCTGTTGTTGTGTAGTTTGATTCTGCTTCGGTCATTGTCTTACTTGCATAATGAATTGGTCTAAAATGCTTCTCAATCCTTTGCCCTAGAACCGCACCTATTGCATAATCACTTGCATCACACATGATTTCAAAGGGTTGGTCCCAATTCGGAGCAATGAGAATTGGAGCTTCGGTTAACTTCTTTTTTCAATGTTTGTAAAAGCAGAATGCAATCTTCCAGAAGAAAAAGGAGTGTTTTTCTCTAAGAGATGGACCATGGTGTCCGAGAGATACTTTGGAAATTCTTGTGATGAATCTGCGGTAAAAACCAGCATGCCCGAGAAAACTTCGAATCCCCTTAACGGTAGTTGGGTGAGGTAGCTTAGAAATCACATCGATCTTAGCTTTGTCGACTTCAATTCCTTTCTTCGAGATCTTATGTCCGAGTACGATACCTTCTTTCACCATGAAATGGCTTTTTTCCTAATTTAGAGCTAAGTTGGTGTCTTCACACCGTTTAAGCATTTTTTTCTAGATTGGTAAGGCACGTAGAAAAAGAATTTCCAAAAACCGAGAAATCATCCATGAAGACTTCCATTGTCTTTTCAATCATGTCATGGAAGATTCCCATCATACACCTTTGAAACGTGTCTGATGCATTACATAAACCAAAAGGCATGCGATGATAAGCAAACGTTCCGTATGGGCAGGTGAATGTGGTCTTTTCTTGGTCATTTGGATCAATTAGAATTTGGAAATAACCTGAGAAACCGTCAAGGAAACAATAGTACTCATTTCCTGCGAGTCTCTCAAGCATTTGATCAATGAACGGCAAAGGGAAATGATCTTTTCTTGTAGCTTCATTCAACTTGCGATAATCTATGCATACTCTCTATCTTGTTACAAGTCTTGTTGGTACTAGTTCGTTATCATCATTTGTTACTACGGTCATTCCTCCTTTCTTTGGTACACGGTGTACTGGGCTCACACAGGGACTATCCGAGATTGGGTAGATCAATCCAGCGTCAAGAAGTTTTTCAACCTCTTTTTTAATGACATCATGGATCTTTGGATTAACCCTTCTCTGATGTTGGACCGCTGGTTCATAGTCGTCTTCCATTAGAATTTTATGAGAACAAAATTCCGGGTTTATACCCTTAATGTCAGAGAGCTTCTAAGCAATTGCTTGCTTTCGGGATTTAAGAACCTTTATGAGAGCGGTCTTTTCATCATTACTCAAATTTTTGGCAATTATGACAGGCAACTTGTTGTTATCTGCTAAAAATGCGTATTCGAGATAAGGTGGTAAGTCTTAAGTTCAACCTCGAGAGGTTCATCGATTGAAGATTAGGTAGATTTACAAACTTTAAGCTCTTTCTTGATTTCTGGTAAGTAGTTTCCTTGATTTAATGACGGTGAAGGATCACTGTTGAGAAGAGATTCAAGAAGGAGAATGTCCTCCTCTGGGTCATAATAAGCTTCATCAACTTCTGGTGAAGTTGAATCATCGGCTATAGCAAGAAAAGTATCAGCTTCTTCCAAAAGTAGAAAATCACTATCCCCGAAAGGAGTGAGAGTCAGAGAAGAATTTGAAACAATCGGATCATATCCGGGAGAAGGATTACCATAAGCAACTGAGTCGGAAAAATCTAAGACTTCTTGTGAGTATTCTTGACACGTAACATCAATAAGATCAACTTTCTTCAACGATTCGAGATTGTTGTATGAAATAGAAGGAGTATCACCACGTATAAGGGTCAAAGATTGATCATCATTTCTAAGCGTTATCTCTCCTTCATACACATCAATTAAAGCATGAGCTGTCCTAAGAAAAGGTCTCTCGAGTATCAACGGTACTCGAGGATCGGCTATGAAATCAAGAACAACAAAATCGGCCAAAAAGTAGAACTTTCCTACCTTGACAAAAACATTCTCGGCTACACCGGTTGGTTTGGAAATTGTTCGGTCGGCTAATTCTAACACCATTTTAGTATCATTTAGGCCCGGGAGTCTAAGCTTTTTCCAAATGGAAAAAGGCATGAGATTTATGCTAGCACCTAAATCGGCTAGGGCTAGGCAATTGTCAAACTCCGAAAAATCACATGGGATAAGAAATCGACCGGGGTCACCTAGCTTTTCCGGAAGCTTTTTAAGGACAACCGCACTACAATTTTCATTCAAAGGTGTCTTGGTTAACTCGATTAACTTGTCTTTGTTATTAAGCATCTTTTTGAACATCGGAGCAAACTTTGGCATATGAATGAGAGCATCCGCGAAACTTAGCTCAAAGTGAAGATTACGGAAAATTTCCATAAACTTTGAAGCTAGGATATCATCCTTTTCATGAATTTTCTCTTTTGCAAGTCTTGAAGGGTAAGGCAAACTAGTCTTAGTCTTTTGAGCAAAAGAAGGCTCTTTGATTGATTCTTTGTCTTTGTTTTGGTCTTGGACCAAAGGAGGTTGGATGTCTTCGGTGCTAGGTAGCTCCGTATCCTTTGTCACCTCGGATTCCTTTTCTACCACTGGTGGTGGAATTGGAGGTCCATCATATGAGGTACCACTTTGTGTGGTAATTTCCTTGGCTTCGTTCCTAGGGTTTGGAATGGTATTGCTTGGTAACGAACTTGAACTTGAAGCTTGGTTGGTATGATAGTTTTGCATAAAACTTAGCATCATCTTATGAAAACCATCTTGCTTCTTTTGAGAATCATTGCAAACTCTTTGAAAATCATTTTGGTTCCTTTGAAAATTATCCAACTTCATTTGCAAGTTATTCATGTTCGCATCATTAGCTTTAGCATAACTTTCAAAATCCGTTTTAGACACACCTTGAATTTGTGAAACGGAAGGTAAAGCTTGATTAACCAAGGGTTGATTTGTTGGTGGTTGGTATGGTGGGGCTTGATAAACAGCTCCTTGATTGTTTTGACGGTTTTGGTTGAAATTGCCTCCACGGTTTTGATTTGAATTGAAATTTTTTCCTTGGTATCGGCTTTGGTTTCCTTGGTTATTTTGTACATTTGGTTGATTAAAACTGGGTGGTCTCATTTGGTTTGCTAAATTAGGAGGATTTCTTTGAACAAAATTGCCAACGGTGGCTGTTTGTTGGAATTGATGAATGTTATCATGAAAAACGGGAAAATCGTTCCTTGTTAACAGACAATTGTTGAAGTTATGGTTAGAACCACATGTGACACAAACTTCCTCGACTGCTTTGACGGTAGCAGGAGTCGTAGCATTCTTTCCGTAGCATTCATTTACTAATCTCTTTCTTCTAAACGCTCATTCGAATATTCATTTTGACTTGCAAGTAAGGCGGCCATGTTTTTGAATCCTCAGAAAGAATTATTAGAAGGTGAAAGAAGTAAAGACGGAGAGCATTCGTAATTGCTCTTGAATCATTTGGATGACTTCTTGAGTAACGCACTTTTGATTTACTTTCGATTATGGCTAAACCTTCTCGAGGCATCTTATCTAGAAAATTGCCACCCGCGGCGGAATCTAAGGCATCTTGATCATTGGTATTCAAGGAATTGTAAAATGTATCAAGTTGATGTAATTCCGAGAAACCATGATGAGGACATTGACGAAGAAGTCCTTTAAAACGTTCCCATGCTTCGTTGAAGGTTTCGTTTGGTTTTTGGTAAAAAGTAGTGATTTCATTCCGAAGGTAAGTTGTTTTTGAAGGTGGGAAGAATTGATTTATGAACTTTAAAACAAGGTCATCCCATGTGAGAATTGATCTAGGAGGTTCCTTATCTAGCCAATCTCGGGCTTCACCGTCTAGAGAGAAAGGAAAAAGCAAAAGCTTAATCGAAGTGTTCGGAACTTCGGGATGTCTAAACGTTGAAAAGTTGACTTTTGTGCAAAATCAAAGGTGATTATGAGGTCTTGTACCATCCGTGAACTTATTTACTTATTGCACAAGATTAATCAAAGGTTGTTTAAGCTCGAAATTGTTTGCATTTATCGGTGGAACAACTATTGCATCTTCGTATCCCTCGATGGGAGCTTGTAGCATTTGAGCCATGGTACGATTGTCGGCCATTGGAAACTCGGGTTCCTCAACAATAACCGTTGTTAATTGTTGTTGTCGACGATTTCGATTACGAGCTTGAGATCGATTTTTTTTAGATTTGATTTTTTAGATTTGATTTTTTTAAATTACACTAATATTTTTAAATTACACTAATATTTTTAGATTTGATTTTTTTTTTGGTTTTTTTGAATATTTATTAACAATGAATTTTAACGGTTCCACGGAAGAGACTTAAACCAAATAATCAACTACTTCACGGTAGCTCTCAAAAATTGCTTTTCAAGGTGAGCCGTACTTCGTAGAGACACAAATGGCAAGTGTTAAATCTTTGGTTCGATTTGGGAACTATATTCCAAGTTCACCGGAAATTGAAATGATAATACCTCGATTGAGAGTATTATATGTTGGTGTTCTTTTACCAACTTTGTTAATTTTATTTCTTTTTTTTAAAAGGACAATTTTTTTATATTTTTGATTTTTTCTTTTTATATTTTTTTATATGATAGCTATACTAAAAAGAAAAAGAAAATATTTTTTTTTACTTTTTATATTTTATATTTTTTTGGATTTTTTATATTTATAACAAGAATGAAACTTTCGAGGACGAAAGGATCTTCAAACCAAATCAACAAACAAAAAACAAAGGAATCTTAACACAAGTCCCCGGCAACGGCGCCAAAAACTGATTGTAAGTTTTTATACACTATAAAATATACAATATAATATCACAAGAGCAATTAAGAAAATTCCCTAAGGAAATTTCACTCTTAAAAGATATATATATAATATAATATATAATACGTATATTAAACCGGGTAAGATTGATCACCCGGGTCGTTTCCCCAACGACTAGTGCAATTGAAACCTCGTTTAAGTTTGGATTATGATTTGAATGAAAACAAAGATATTTTGATGATCTATAACTACCAAATAAAAGCAACAATTAAAAATGAACAATTAAAAGCAATTAAGCACTTAAAAAGGTAAACGGGAAACAAATAAAACGCGACAGATTAACAAGTAAATCAAAATTAAGTCCTAAAAATGCAAATTAAATTCCTAAACCTAAATTAAGATAAAAGAAATTTTTAAGAAAAAGAAAAATATTTTTTTGATTATTTTTTGAATTTTTATGAATTAAAAACTAATTAAATCTAATTAAATTCTAAAAAATAGCAAATAAAGTTCTAAAAATTGGGAAAAATAATTTTTAAGTTTAGAAAAGTCTAAAGTACTATAAAAGCAAAGAAAACTATTTTTAACTATTTTAAAAATTAAATTCCTATTTTTAAAAATTAAAAATAAAAGCCTAAAAATGAAATTTAAAATCTAAAAAGAGTGAAAATGATTTTCTTTATTAAAACTCAATCTATTTATTCTAAAGCTAAAGACCAAAATTTTTGTATTTTTCTACAAACTATCTTTTTTAAATGATTTTCGAAAAATTACAATACAAGAAAATATATAAAAAATACAATTCAAAATGAAAAATTATGAAAAATCAGGCAAATTCTAAAATGTAACTAAGTCCTAGAAAAATAACAGGGAAACCCAGCTTAAAGAATTAGCTTCAAATAAGCCCTACAAGCTACCACTTTTAATAGAAAAAGAGTTGAAAACGTGTTTAACAAATAAATGAAATGGAATGATGATGGATGAGCTATTGTAGAACACTTGTTAACACGTATGGCATATAAGATAGAGGTCTCAGGTTCGAGCTTGGCACACACCTTTTTGCACTTTTTTTTTATTTTTGTTTTTTTATTAAAAACTGAATATTAGGGCTTATAGAGGACACAAACTTAATCACTTTTAATGAAGAGAAAACTGGCTGAAAACTAATAATGAGCTTTTAAATAGCTTATTAAAAAGCTGGTGCACAGGTAAAAGTACCCTGGTGCACAGGTAACAATGATAAGTCATAACTTTTGAAATTTTACAATCTAACTTATTAAAATTCTTCTCCTAATGATCTTAAATGAAACCAAAGCTCACTCAAACAAATTGCACTAAAACCTTTGACTTTCAGAAGTCAAACTAAGATAAACCAAACACCTCTTATGAAGATGACAGATTAAAATTAAGCTTTTGAAATGAAAACTAGTGAATGAAATTTGAGTACCAGATATTACTTAGCTTAAAACAAACTTAACTAACATGATTAAATAACTAAATTAACTCAAATCCTAAGATTTATACTATGCTAATGATATTTTTTTTGTTTTTATGGTTTTATGACAAGTTATTTATAAAACTATGATCTAAACTATTATAAGCAAAAAAAAAAAAAAAAAAAAAAAACCCCAAAAGATTAATACCCCCCCTAAAAAAATTTTATGATTAATTAAGCTAGATGAAACCCAAATAAGCATAATAAGCAGACTGATTAAGCAAATAAGCATATTAAATAAATCTAATAAGCACTTGAGCTAAAACTAAACTTAATTTAAATACAACAAAAGTAAAAGAAGACTTACCATTAGCCTAGCTTCAACAAGCTGCTTATGCTCATTAGAGCTTATTTACCAGCGTCCCTAGCTTTTAAATAGATAGGGTAAAAGTCATTGGAGATCCTTCTATTTTTGATCTCCCTTCCAAAATTCACAAGGTCTAAAAGCAAAATGTAGGCTAACTTCTGATTTTAAAGTAAGGTATATTAAGATTGGTATAAGCTCAATCATACTTAGAGACTCTTGAGAGCTTAATATGAGCTTATTAGCTTATTGAGACAGATATGCTTATTTAGAGAGCTTATGAGTTGAAAGAAAAGAGAGCTTATAACAAAATTAGACTAAATTTCATTAATTAAAACTGAATTACATTACTTAAAAAGAAATTACAATTGATTTTAAATCAAAATTACATCAAGCTTTGAAAACTACACATTAGGCTAAAAACTAGAAGAGAAGGGACATTACGTGTGTGTGATGGAAGGGTGCTATTTATAGCACCTGAAGGAACCTTCTAGGCCTGAAATCTTGTTAGACGCGCCCATCAATCTAACCATACAATCCAACCAATCAATTGGACTTTGTTTTTTGGCCGTGTATCACTACGTTGACCTCACACGGATTGCCAAGCTGGCAATCCATTAGAGGCTAACTTGTGTTTCTTCTCTGAGTGAAATGAGTGCAAAACCTATATCCATGTGTGCTTTCTCCTTTGATACGTGCTATGTGTTTGAGTAGGTGCATAGATCTCTGATTGAACTTATCTCTCCTACTATCTGTTTAGTGAGCTCATGAATTAGACATACATGCCCGCAATTTCCATTGTCCTCTATTTTAACCCTGGCTAGGTGAATTTTGTAGTAACCGTTGAACAGTAAATGGGTCTTGGCGCTCACTTGACTGTTAAATTAGTTGGAGTTTGGAGGAATTGCTATTCTAATCCCGTACAATTATTTCTCCATTTCTATAAAAATGGCAGTTTGATAATTGCAAGAAAGTCCCTGGAGTTTATATAAATGAATGGACTCGTAAACAAGGGCTTATATTGGGCACTAAGTATTATCTTTGGAATCCCGGGTATAGAATTTTAGGGTTTCTACAGGCCATTAAGGGTTTCTAGGGCCCAATAGGAGGTGAGGGGTTATTTTTGGATTTTTGTGAAACTTGAGTGGATGAAATGGATTATTTTTGAGTTTTGTCTTTTAGGGGTTGACTTCTGTTGACCAGGGTTTAACTTTTTTAACTGCAGTTTGACTGAGGCTTGACCATTGCTTCTGGCTTTTGCTCACTCTTTCGTTCTTGTGTCCGTGCTTTCCCCTTTTTTGACGGTTTTCTTGTGATTTTTGATATATCCGTACCTGCACACACAAAACACAAATACAAGCATATTGTTGCCATTTTTGGTCTGTTTTGGGGTTAATTGGGCTTTTTAAGCATAAATGGATATGTGTATTTTACACTTATCAAAATCTCTTCCCCCATGTGGATGAAATAGTGCACCCGAAAGTAACAAGTTAAAACACTGATTTTCTCTGCGGTTATGACATTCATCTTCCTGGAATGGCCTAAAATCAAACAAGGCTATGGACTCTATCACGTGTACTTGTTGTACGTTCTAGTGTGTCTACTCCTTCTACCTTGTTGGTTTTGATACCTCGAAATCAGCAAAACCTTGTACGCACATATACTTGAGATCGTGTTCTAAGAATTAATAAGCTTAAAACTATTCCATGAGAATCAACTTCAAGGCATTTAAAGCTATGAAAGTATTTCCAAGCATTCCTAAGTCTTTTACAAACTATGAGGTGTTGGCAATATTGATCGTCTGTAGTTTAAAGCCTGAATTCACTAAATCTCAAAGTGCAAATAAGTCCATAACTTTTACAAACAAAAATGACAATCTAAAGCCTTTGTAGTTAAATTAGAAGTTAACGCCCTTTTTAATATGTTACCGCATTATCAAAAACATATCCGTTTTATTTCGTGACTGAAAGTTGAAAGACCTTGTAAAAGATTATTTGATGTAAAATTCTCCCCCTTAAATAATGACCGTTTTTCCATTAAAGAGTGTTTGTCATTGTTTTAAGTGGTCGAATTGTCTTTGAAAATATTTATGTGATTACTGAAAACACTGATTCATTATGAAGACAACTTTTTACCAATAAAAAATAAGATTTCTCTTATTTTAACACATAAGCGCACTGACACGTACACTTATGGAATAAAGAAAGCATGGGTTATGCTGCAAAGTAAGCACAAGCCTTTGCATGATCATAAAGTAGACCATGCCCGAGAATAAATTCTCGTTATGAGGTCAAGTTTCCATTTAGAAATACTTGCCTTTAATATGATGACCGAGTTGCTATCTGAAATAATAGCAAGCCATTTTTGGCATGTTTTGAAAAACTTTCGAACTTCTGCTCAAACTTCATTTACAGCCTCGTATCATTATTAAATGACATTTCTAAGACCGTAAATGTTATCAATTTTCCAAAGACATGCCATTATTACCTCTTTTTATATTTTTCTCATTTTTAATTTTTTTATTTGGCTTTAAAGATTTTATATTTTTGTATTTTGTTTTTATAAAGGTTTATAGAAAATGAAAAATCTTTTTGGTTTTTCTGGTTTTTTATATATATACATATTATATACATGATATTTGAATAGGTACTGTTGGTCCTAGGTATAGGATCTGATTAGCCTTGTTAAGACGATAGCTAACTTGAATAAATCCAAATCAACTATGTGAGAGACACTGACTATGAATATCAAGTGTTAATGTGGAATCTTAACACAAGAATTAAGAAGAAACAGTAATACTAAATTGCTAATAAGCTCTATGCTTCTATTGATATTTTTAATCACGTACATAACATTGTGCCTTAGGGTTCCTTTTATACACCAAGGAAAACCCTAATGGGCTTTACAAACGTGTCAAAGGATAATACATATCATTTCCTAAGATATCTCCTAAGATAACTATTACTATTCTATTTCATATGACCAGTACTAACTCTAGTACTGCTACTCTACCAGTACTAACTTAGTACTAGCCGAGACTAACTAAGTAACGTCAGTAATTAACCAATACATTACCAGAACTAACTATTACTTACCTAAGACGTAACTGTTATACTAACCAAGTATTAAGTCTTTACAATCTTTTCCTAACCAATCCTCCCTAACATGATAGTTCACATTGTTGAACTCAAGTTCCTTCAATATATTCTTGATCTTCACTTTAAACTATTTGAGCTTCCTGAGGATGTTGTAAATAGAATTCTTTGAATTATTCTTGATCTGCAACACTTCAAATCATCTCTTTTGATCTTTGCAGCAACTATTCTTCAAAGTTCTTCAGCAACCCTTTATATCAGCAACATTTGACTACATGTACATCAAATCCTATAGTTTCAGGCTATTCTCATCACTTCCAGGTGTGTTAACTCCTGTGAGAGGTGAATCATTGAAAATTTTAAATGGATTTGATGTCTCTTTACCAGTTAGCCATTCACTCTGGAGTAGTCAGTCCTTTGGCCACCAGAAAGGTGTATGTCCATGGTCGACTAAAAACCATTTCAACTCTCAGTACATGAAACATTGGTGAGTTGAATACCATATGGTTTTTGGCAAACCATTACAGCCATAAACGGATTTGATATGCCGTACTATAGCCGTTTGCTCAGGCTAGTCAATCCTCTATGGCACCTAGAAAAGGTAAATTCCAGGTGAATTGATAACCATGTCAACTCTTGTACATGAAACTTGGTGATTGACTTTCCAACCACTTTTTGGTAAAGTGTCAACCATCTAATATGGGAACTTATAATTTGCTTACCATAAGTCCATAAAATCTTATGGACTATTATGTTTTTCCCATAGCCTTTACCACAAGCATAAACTTGTTAGGCTAGCACTCTTCCACACTAAAACAATATGGTGATTTGAAACCATATAAACTTATTTGCAAGGTTGTCAACCAAGAACGAATTTGAGAAGTCATTCAACCAAGAGCCGTTTGCACCTCGACTAGCCAGTCCTTATGTCAGTTAGACATGGTGAACTAAAACCATATTGTTGTGTTAGTGCAAAGCACCTCCACCAAGTTGTCTCTTTTATCTTATCTCCATCTATTACTTCTAACTCATCAACTTCACTACTATTCTAATACCAAGCTGCTTTTCCATCATTTTCAACATTTTAATAGCAATCCTCAATCTGTTTTCATCCTTGATGTTCTTCTCCTAGCATAGTTTTCATATAATCTCAGAGATAATGGTATTTTCTTTCAATCAACATATATATATCCACTGACTCTAAGTCAACAATGTTTACTCTACAGAAATCATCATATCTCCAACTTATGATCTTTGCTGACCTAGACAAACTCCAAATAGATATTACTAAAAGGTTCTTCACAACATATTCTTTAAAACTTCCAAATGCCTTCTCTAGATCTCCTCGTGGTCCACCCATCCCATACTAATCCATGAAAATCCTATATAACTCAGTACGATCATCTCTAGAATATATCCTTCACAAACAGCCAAAATTAATGTACATATATCAGTTCCATCTTCCCAAACTATTTGGGGTACACTCCATTTTCCTCCTTGCTTGATGATCATATAAGTAGCTATACTAGGTACCTAATTCATAGCTACAGGAACAGATTAATTGGAATTTAGTACCTGA
This sequence comes from Tanacetum coccineum, assembly GCA_026074375.1. Lineage (NCBI taxonomy): Eukaryota > Viridiplantae > Streptophyta > Magnoliopsida > Asterales > Asteraceae > Tanacetum > Tanacetum coccineum. The sequence continues at coordinate 55,847 of BQNB010010689.1, forward strand.
ACAAAATCATCTGTTTTTTACTAACTTCATCTGAACTTCAGAGTCCATCTTATCATAGGTCTTACATCCTTTCCTTGCCATTTGTTTTTTCTTCTCTTCCCAAGACTTCTTGGATGGCTCATACATCCTTACTTCAATCACTCTTCGATTCCTTTTTGAGTCCTTTGTCCTGGAGCTCTTCACCAATCTTTTCAAACGAGCTTTAGTGGCTTCAAAGTTTATTGGTGCAAACGCTTCAACCTGTTTCACCTGTTCATCCAATTCTTTCCTTGACTTTCTTCAAAAACTCAAAACTTAAGCTAAGATAACTTCCAAGTCCCCTAATTCTTCAAGTAATTCAGCATAATAGTCTTCAGTTGTGATTGGGTCAGGGGCTTATTCTTGAGCTCATCCTTTTTCCTCTGCAAAATATTATCTTCCTTTGATTTTCTAAATCAAAATCCTCTTCTTATGCAAAATCTTCTCCTGTAAGTCACTTCTGGCATCTTTTGACAACTCTGCATTAGCTTCAATCTTTGCTCTAATTAAATCCCAATCTTCATCTGTGTAATGCTGAGCTTCAAATTGAACTTGAGCTCTTCTTTTCTTTTGTTGCTCATTCAATTCTTCTTCTTCTGCAATTCTTTAAGCTAAGAGTGAATCCAAGTGTATTCCTCTTCTTTCTGTAAAGAATCTAATCTGATTGCTTCAGCAAGGCTAGCTTCCTCTTGTAAAATTTGTTCCTTTGACTTCTTAGGAGATGTTCTTCTTTCACTGATCATAGGAGCTTATCCTTCTCTTTGTCCTTCTTCAAGGTGAAGGAATAGATATTTTAGTACTGCCAGTACTAACTTGTTCACTAATAATACTAAGTTTAATACTGCCAGTATTAACTTGTTTAGCACCAGCATCAACTTCTTCTTGAAAAACCAAGCTTGAGACTACCTTCTTTCCCTTAGTCTCTTTTCTTCTCTTATATATCCTTCCCTTATCAATGGACTTTGGCTTTAGAGTGGCAACTCTGGAGAGGGTTTTGGCTGCTTCAAGAGTATTAGGACTTATGTCTTCCATTTGTTCCTCCCCTGAAGCATTTACTTTTGTTTGTAAAGGAAGGAACCAGTCTATGTACAAAGAGATTCTTAAGAATAATCATCTTGACTTTTTCTTCCCATGAGCCTCAGTTCTTTCCTCTTCGAATCTGACAAAACCACATTCCTTCTTTCAAAATCCCTTCCCCACCCTCAGCCCCCCTTTCTTTTACTTCTTGACTAACTTCACAATTGCATTCCCCATTGTCAGCTTGGTTTGTTTGAGATCCGTTTCCAGGCTGTCAATTCTTGATATCAACTGAGGAACTACTCGAAGTAAATCATCCACAGGCATTTGTCCTTGGGCCTGTTCTGTGGGGGTAGAGAATGCGAGGTGGACAGAGAGGCTTCCTCAAGGTGTGCTCAAATGGTTCAGGTTCAGTTTCAGGTATAGGTGTAGGTGTAGGTATGGATGCAGGGATTGGTGGTGGAGATTGTACTGGAGGTGATGATGTAGATGGTACTGGAAGTGTGGATGATGATGGTTGAGTTTGAGGCACAGCATGATGTTCTTGACAGCATTTGGGTAGCAGTAGCAAAAAATAACATAGCATGCAATAAAGGTCTTGGTGTCCCCTCGAAAACCCCATTTCAAAATTCCCAAAGATCTTTTTGGTCGGTTTTACAGCCAATCAAGGTGCTTGTTTTCCGTTTGATTATGCAAAATCAATTTGCAGAAAACAAGGATACATCAAAAACTTATCGTCTTACTTTCAAATTTAGCCACCATAAGAAGTACCATCAAAAATAAGTTTTGAGAATTATAAACTCCTAACTAAGAGAAAGACAAATCAAAGAAAAAACCAGTAGCAATATTGCTTACATAGAATTGATCCATCCACCACTTTTAGAGCTAATACAGTGCAAAAGATGGTGGACTAAATATCTCCATTGGGGTGTGAAAAAGCTTTTCCAGAAAGTGAAAGTTCCATCAGTAGGATACCCTATTTGCCCCATCCCCTTAAAAATTTCATCAATTGGCAACATTGTAATCCCTGTGGCGTCTTCTAATTGAAGTGTATCTCTAATAGACGCCTCAGTGATTGTGTACCTTATGGTATCAATGGTTGCATTTATTTCTAGAGACCCATCAGCTTTAGTATTGGCAGTAGCAGTCTGCCAAAACTCTGTTATAATAAAGGGGGAATCACACAATAGATAGTGGAATAGATGTTAAGGCATACCTGAGGTCTTGGAACCTCAGAGAAAATCCACTATCTTCAGCAAAGCCCTGCAACTTTCGTCAGCTTGCGCAAGAACACCCACTTGATGTGCTTGTCACAATATTTTAATTGGCCATTGGACAATCGTAACAATTAGAGGGCTGAATGTTTGCTTGAGGTTTTGATGTGAAGTGACGGTTGTAGAATGCAGGTAACAAACGCTTGACTATTTTCGTATACAATTAAATGAAGATTTGTACTTTGCAAAAAGAATACAAAAAAAAATAATATAGAAAGAGAAATCAAACTGTTATCTATATATAGCTTTCTCTAGATGGAACGACAATAGGCCGAAAAATCACTAACGGTAGATTTAAACAGTGATAAAAACAGCAGAAAGCCAAATTTCCCGCAACCAGCATTACAATAACAACCAGTATTAATAATTTCCGTCTACCAGACTTAAATTATTGGTCAAACAGAATTAAATTAAGAATCACAACCCGAATTTAACTCCTTTTCCAGCCAGAATAAGAATGTACTGAAGAGTACAAAAGCTATAACCCTTATCAACGCCTGCCTTTCATCTTGCACCATCCAAGCGATGCCTCTGCCAAAAATTAGTCTAAAACAAAGAAAAACATGCTGCAAGAGATTGTATAGACAGAATTAATGAAAACTAACTACCCGAATTAATGCTGCTTAACTACCAGTATTAAAATGACATAACTACCAGTATTAATAAATCTAACTAACAGTATTAAGATAAACTTAGCTACCAGAATTAAACAAACTATACAACTAAGCCTCCCCTTAAAAATAGCTATGGGTTAATCATACCAATGCTAACCACCAAGTAATTAAACCGTGGTCCATCAAAAGGTTTGGTCAACAGGTCAGCTACATTTAAGTCTGTGTGAATTTTCCTCCACACTAATGAGCTGTCTTCTCATAACATCTCTTATAAAATGGTGACGTAACTCGATGTGCTTCGTCTTGAATGAATACTGGGTCTTCACAATCCAAATATGCGCTTTCATTATCTAATGGGATTTTGGTATCCAGAAATTGAAACCATAAGTCCAAGCAAATGATTTTTGACCCACAAAACTTGTCCACAGCAATTTTTGCAGCAGCTACATATTCAGCTTCAGTTGTTGAAGTAGCCATTATTGTCTGTTTCTTACATTGCCATAAGATAAGTCTTTGTCCAAGAAATTGACAACCACCTGTTGTGGATTTCCTATCAAGGTTGGACCCACCATAATCACTATCAGAGAATGCTTCCAAGTCAAAGGGTGATTCCCTAGGATACCATAAGCCCAAGTTTGGTTTGCCCTTAAGATACTTGAAGCTCTCTTGACATCATTGAGATGAGACGTCTTTTATTTGGAGTTCCCTAAAAAAGCCTTAAACAAACACACATACTGCATACATAATATCAGGTCTAGAGGCAGTTAAGTACATGAGGGAACCTATCATGGATCTTTAACAAGTGTACATCAAACATCAATAGCTTCCCCATCCTTTGTCCAGGCACCTAGGTCTCCAAGGGTTGTTATTACAGCTTTCACATTCACAAGAGCAAATTAAATTGAGTATCTCAGCTACATAACTTGTCCCTAGATATGAAGATTTCTCCCTTGTTCCAGTTTGACGTGTAGACCTAGAGAAAAATGTGAGTTCACACCATGAGACCATCTGAAAATCTGCTTTCATACAAGGCTTCAAACTCATCACACCAAACCATGTGGTAGAACCAAAAATGATATCATCAACATACACTTGAACCAGCATGATATCCTTTTTGTCCCTTTTAATGAATAAAGTCTTGTCAATTGTGCCCCTCTTGTATCCATGCTTCTCTAGAAATGTTGATAGAGTAGCATACCAAGCTCTAGGAGCTTGATGCAGTCCATACAAAGCTTTGACCACCTTATAAACCTTATTAGGATGATCAGGATCAACAAAACCAGGAGGTTGTGAGACATAAACCTCTTCATCTATAGTGCCATACAGAAAAGCACTTTTTACATCCATTTGGAATACTATGAACCCCATAAATGAGGCAAAGGCTAAAAATAACCTGATAGCTTCTATTCTTGCCACAGGTGCAAAAACCTCATCATAGTCAATACCTTCTTCCTGTGTGTACCCTTGAGCCACCAATCTTGCTTTATTCCTCACAACCACACCTCTTTCATCTCTTTTATTTCTGTAGACCCACTTAGTACCAATCACCTTCATTCCATGTGGTAGATCTACAAGAACCCATACTTGTTGTAGCTTGAATTGTAACAGTTCTTCTTGCATGGCTTGAACCCAACTGTCATCTTGTAAAGCTTCAGCAATCTTTTTAGGTTCCTCCTGAGATAGAAAACAGGCAAACAAACAATGTTGTTGATCTTTGTGATTGTTTCTTTGCTGCTTTTGAATATGACTAAGAAGAGCATGAGCTCCTGATTTTTGTTGCAACATATTGCTTCTAGTTATGCACAGCTACTTAGGATCACCAAGGATTTGACCTTTTCCGGGGTTGCATATTGTGAATCCTAAGAGTAAGGATATGAATGAACTCATTCTAAGGTAGGAGGTGGGCTGTTGAAGTCAGTTATCATACCCTCTTCATCATAAGATGCCTCATCAAAAATTCCTATCTCAGACTTGTGAAAGATTTCGAGCTCTGGCATAGGTGAATCATCAGGATCAAAACTACCAGTATTAACTGACTCACTACCAGTATTAACTGAAGGAGTAACAGGTAAAGAGGTGTTTTTCAAGATACATTCCCTAACAATGCGTAAGAGCAAAATTTCTTCTAACTCTCTTCTAAAAGCAGAATCTTAGTATTATCTTCTGAAGTGTAGTAGAAGAAAGGTGCCTTCTCCTCTTGTTGAGGTTCTGTCAAGATCGCCTCGTATCTTTGAATTCATGTGGAAGATTTCCTTTGTTTACAGCTTTTTCTTTAGTAATCCTCACATTTAAAGGCACATACACAAAGCCTCTACGACCACAATACTATTCCCTCAGAGGGCATATAACTAGGAGATTGTGAAGTACCAATGCACTGTTAGTACTTTCTGAAGCTCCTCATGTGGGTTAGCTTGATTTTCCAAAGATACAGGAATATAGTTCATAGAATCAGTAAGATAATCAATATCAAACATCCATCTATACCCTACTCCTTTGACATTGGGTTTATCTTCAAGAAAATTGACCATGTCAGAGTTACTTCTAACTCTTTGGTTACTAATTAATAAACCTTATAGCTTTGCTATTTAGAGAGTAACCAACTAAGAAATCCCTCATCAGATTTTCCCATCAAACTTGCCAATCACACTAAGAGTATCTAAAATTGTAACATGACACCCAAAAGGTCTTATGTAGCTAATAATTGGTTTGTGGCCAAACAAAAGCTCATAAGGAGTTTTGTTTTGAGGTTTAGTCACTCTTACCCTATTAAAAATATAGCAAGCAGTACTAACTGCTTCTGCCCAAAAGTTAGTTGAAAGAGTGAGTCTGCAAGCATAGTTCTAGCACCTCAATTAGGGTCATGTTCATGTCTTTCATCACCTCCCATTCTGTTGTGGAGTTCTGGCATTTTGGCTATACTCTTGTTTTTATTCCTTGTTTCCAAAAAATTCAAGCATATTTCTATTCTTATATTCAGATAACCATTACTGATCTAATGATTTTAACCTATGACTAACTGTTTTCAATCTGCCTAATGAAGTTTTCTAAAGAATGCCACTAGGATAATCCTTAGAGCCAAAAAGAATACCCAAGCTAAATTCTTGTACAAATACATCAGAAATTACATTACAAGGCAATAACTTGCATGATTAATGCTTTTTACAGAAGTAGGACCAAAAAGATCCTATACAAGGTGTGAAAGCCTCAGTGATTAATCTTCTAATTTGTCCTTGCAGGAAGGTCCCTGTGTTGTTGATACCTTATGGCAGCAAACATGTAGGTCTTTTTTTGAAAACTTAGAAGTAGAACCTCTTACAAGCGTTCCCTCACAAGTTGTTTAGTTTTTAAAATTGATGAGGACCTATACCTTTGTGCCCAAAAATTAGATTCAACAATGTGGCTTTAGCAATCATACCAGGCAAAATCTTCTGCAGGAGTAGGTGTCTTCATACAAAACTATACATATTGTAATGGTCTATGACCTTTAGTAGTATGCTGATTTTCATCAGGCATCTTAAAGTCAGAAGAAAAACAACAGACATTTAGTTTTCAGTAAAAGAACCCTTGTGCTGCTTATCAATTTTTGTGAATATTGAGAACAGGTTAAAATGCCCTAATTCTTTTACAAAAGACATACTATAAAATCTAAATTACCACTCCTTATTTTTCCTTACCATATATGTACCTTTGCTACCGAATCCAAAGGAACAGATCCCCATGATGAATTCCTTCAAAATCCTCCAGTTATCCTTGTTACCATGCATGTACCATGAGCATCCACTATCAAATATACCTCTATCTACCATGTTCTTCAATGGATGATCCTGCACATGAAAAAGAGAAAATTAGTTTCTCTTAGGGACCCAAGCCTTTTTAGGCTTGGGTCTGCCTTGTGGAACTTTAGTATTCACATTTCTAATAAAAGTTGGTCCTCTGTTCACAATTGGAGTTTGGTTTGATTCCTCCAATTATAACATGCTGAGGTCTTAACAGCAGATCCCTAATTTCCCTTTACAGCATGAAAATGAGACATTTGTGCTATAGTTTTTGCAAAGGGTCTTCTTACAGATTAATATGATTTGGAAAAATTCCTTCTTTGATTAAATTGATTCACTTGTGGTCTTTTAGGACTAAAGCTATTTGAGGTCTTTATAGGTACTGGCTGTCTAGATCCTAGACCAAGTATTAACATTAGAACTACCAGGATTAACTCTAGGCCTAACAGGAATAAACATTTATCCTTCCATATTAATTTGGCCCTAATAGAATAAATGTATATCCTACAGTATTAAATTAGCCTAACAAAATTAATGTTTGCCTAACCACCAAAAGCATTAAGTTGTTTACTGATCTAGAACAAATTTATTAAGCATGATTAACCCTGTTTTACATTGGTCATACTGGTTTTGCCACCACATAACCCAGTATTAAAAATCCTTTGTTTCTATAAACTCCAGCCTCTACTTGCATTTTCTTTCATAATAGTCCACAATCTTAAATCTAATGACTTAGAACTACCACAAACAAAACATTTCTTCTTATGTGAAAGAGTTTTCCAACATAGCATTCCAAACTTCCTATAAACTTTAGGGTGGTGCTTTATCTTTGATTGTTTGTCTAATATTTTTTTATGTGTGTGACACAACTAGGTTCAACCTCTTTTTGATTTTGGAGCAGGCACACCTTTTTCATTTGTTGTTATAGGTGTAGACACATACAATTCTGAGGAACACTTGAAATTCACATATTCAGGATCAACAAGAATGTCAGTAGGAAGTTCCAAAGATCTTGCACTGTAATTATATTGCTAGGATAGAATATTCAATGGATCTATCAACTGATACATTTGGTTCAAGCTCTTGAGGTCCCTTTTTACCATAAACATATAAAGACTCATCAATTTCTTCTTGTGGTATAGGAGTATAATCTCCACTTAAGGGATGTGGAACACCTTTAAAATCATTAGTTTTTACAAATCTATTGTACAAAGGTTTTCCAACTGAGTCCTCTTTTGTACAATTAAAAACAGAAAAATTCATTTCTTCCTCATAACTTAGAACCTCATCATTTGATTTTATTTCATACCCTAAGCCAATTTTACTACTTGAACTCATGCCAGAATTAATTAATCTCCAAAGATTCTTGGAAGAATCTTTCCATGAATCTAATGTTTTCTGCAATTGTTCCTTTTCTTTTACAGCTTTCATTCCAATTCTCCTATATTTTTTAAGCTTTTGATCTTTTTCATATATTTCATTAGCCTGAAATGTAAGCTTTTCATTTAGAGAAAGTTGCTGTTTTTGAAAAGTAACAAGTTGAGCTTCTAGTTTCTTAACAGCTTGACTATAGCAATATTTGTGCTTCATTCTTGACACCTAACTGATCATTTGTTTCATCACACAGTGTTAAGGGTAATGTAATGAATACGCATGAAAATTTTAGAACACAAAGATACCTCACTACTGGAGCTGATAGCCATGAGTGCATGATTTGTCTCTTCATCTTTAGTATGTTCTCCCTAATTGACAAAGACCATCAACCATTGTCAGGCAAGCCCGACTGAATCTCACTGGCTTACCAGCTTCCTGGTGTTGAAAAATGATCTTTCCTTTCTGGTCCATCAATATGTCCCCTTTGCTATACATTCCGATACGAAAATGAACCATGTTGTGACAATTGGAAACATCAAGCTTCTTTTTGGTCAAAACCAACAGGTGTTTTTTCCAGTCCACACGAACCCACTTCCAGTTTTCCTTATAGAACTTCTTCATTCAAATAGCACTACAATTGCTATTTGCCAGTTTGATGTCCATCCTCTTTCAATGTACAAGTCCCATCAATTTGTTCCAGGTTCTTCATGAAGCAAGATCAAGTCTTATGATTGTTTGGCAAAGAGGGAATAAATAACTTCATCACAAAGCAGCAAGAACTAATTCTTTTTAGGAATATTGTTGAAGAAGTGGAAGGAGTGTATTTATTAGTAGGCACCAGTAAAACAGAACTTAACCTTATTAGTGCTTGCTTTGCATTGAAAAACAAAAGCAACATTTTGAGCACTTGAAGAGTTTTTTTGAGGCACCATTGTATTTTCCTAAGCTCAAAAACCACTAAGGTTATTGTAATATATCATCAAAAGATAGCAGTTATCAACATCTGATTTAGTTCTCATAGTCATTGCTAGATTGGACCATGCTGGGGGCAACGACCTGAGAAACTTATAATTAGCATCCTCATTTGATACTTCAGCACCATGAGCTTCCAACTGAGAAAGTAATTGTTGGAATTTGTCATATTCCTTTTCTAACCCTTCTAACTGATATTGTTAATCCTATCAAACTGTTGGTTTAAAACCAAGCCTTCGCATTGTCTTTGATTATCTTATCATTACCACCAAACCTAGTTCTGATGGCTTCCCAGATTTCTTTTGCATCATCCATTCCATGAAATCTTCTCATATGTTCCTTGGGAATTGCCATCAACAAGATATTCATAGCTTTCCTTTCCTTTTCAACAGCTTGAATTTCTGCAGCAGTTACTAGTGGAAGTATTCGAATAACACCATCCTTTCCAATTGAAATTCTCTTCTTGGAGTTTCCATTTTGAATTACCTTCCAAGCATCTTTGTCAATGTACTCAAGGTAATGCTCCATCTCCATAGCCCATAGATCATACTCCCCCTTCTTCAGAATTAGGAGTTTGATATTTAAGATAGCAGTTGTTTGAGGAATCATCTGTTGTTTTTGTTTAGGTGCAGCACCAGTGTCTGATGAATCTTCATGGTTTGATTCTTCATCATCACTGAGATGTTGTGAGAACTCATCATTAGCAGGTTGATACATTTTGTAAAGAATTGTTGGAGTGTGTTTGTTTGTGGTTTTTGTGATTCTTTTTACTTAGAGTTCCTCTATTGGCTCTAATACCACTTGTAGGTCCTTGTGTTAGATCTATATAGGCTTTGTAAGATAATAACTAACTTGAATAAATCCAAATCAACTATGTGAGAGACACTGACTATGAATATCAAGTGTTAATGCAGAATCTTAACACAAGAATTAAGAAGAACAATAATACTAATTTTGCTATTGATTTCTATTAAGCTTCAATGCTTCTATTCGATATATAAAACTCTATGCCGTAGGGTTCCTTTTATACACCAAAGAAACCCTAGAAGGCTTTACAAAACGTATGAAAGGATAATGCATATCCTTTCCTAAGATATCTCCTAAAATATCTCTAAGATAACTATTACCTCTATTCTGTTACATAAACAGACTTAACTACATTTGACCATACAAATATAGTAATGCCACTACTCTCTACCATACTAAACTATATGTCAATACGACCAAGACTTAACTTTAGTAACTTCAACTCTGCCAGACTTTTAACTTAGTACTGCTGCCCGAACTAACTAATACTACCAGACTTAACTGTTATACTACCAGTATTAAGTCTTTTACAATATTTTTCCCAACACTAGTATCAACAATTCTAGTGAAAAATTAGTGGCTGTTACCCCAAAGAAAAATGACAAAAGAGTTACATTCACTGAGCCCGTCACATCATTAGGAAACACAAACACAAAAACAACTTCTTCATCAAACCTAGTTTCTAACAAACCTATGTTGTCTTCTACAGGAGTAAACCCGTCTAATAGTGCTAGCGGATTATAGCCTTCAGGAACTACAAAGAAAGATAAGATTAAGCAAACACCAAGTAGTACTACGAAGAATAAAGTAGAAGGCCACCCTAGGACAATTAAATCTAGTTTGAAAAATAAGAATAGTGTTGTTGAACCTAAAGGAAATGCGAATGTGCAGCATTCCAAGCTTAATGCGAATTCTGAACTTCTATATGTTAAGTGTAATGGTTGCATGCTTTATGATAATTATGATTTGTGTGTTCTTGATTTTATCAATAATGTGAATGCTCGTGTAAAATCTAAATTTGTTAAGAAAAGTTTTAAGAGAAAAGTTTGGAAACCAACAGGAAAGGTGTTTTGCAAATATTAGATACATTTGGAGACCTATTGGTCGGACCTTCACTATAGTAGGATATGCATGCCCTTTAACTAGGATTATCACAACTGCTGAAGTGCCCCTTAGGAAACAAACTGTTCTAGAAAGTGATACACCTAAGCCTGTTGTAATATTGGTTTACTCAAGGAAATCTAGGAAACCTAAAAATAATGTTCCTGTTAGCAAATCTAAGGTTCTTAAATCTATATCTGCTAACAAAAAGGAATCCAGTAAATATTAGGGATCCATAGTTTCTAATGGTTCCATCTTTTTCTCTTGATTAATGCAGGTCGTCCAAATTGTTCTCTGGTATTTGGACTCCGGCTGCTCCAAGCATATGACTGGAGATAGCTCTCAGCTCACCAATGCCGTCAATAAATTTTTAGGTATAGTTAAATTCGGCAATGATCACGTGGAAAAGATAATGGGTTATGGAGACTATCAGATTGTGAATGTTACAATTTCAAGGGTTTACTATATGGAAGGACTTGGACACAACTTATTCTCTATTGGGCAATTTTGTGATTCGAACCTTAAATTTGCTTTCCGTTAACACACCTGATTCATTCGCAATCTAGAAGGTGTTGATCTATTGACTGGATCTCGAGGAAATGATCTATATATACTGTCTCTTGGAGATATGATGGCGTCCTCCCCTATATGTCTCTTGTCAAAGGCCTCAAAGACTAAGTCATGGCTATGGCACCGATGTATATCTCATCTGAACTTTGGTGCAATCAACCATTTAGCTAGACATGGTCTTGTTTGAGGTCTTCCTAAGCTTAAATTTGAAAAGGACAATCTGTGTTCTGCTTGTGCAATGGGAAAAAGCAAAAAGAAACCCCACAAACCTAAATCTGAAGACACCAACCAAGAAAAAGTTTATCTTTTGCACATGGATCTTTATGGACCAATGCGTGTCGCAAGCGTTAATGAAAAGAAGTATATCCTCATCATCATCGATGATTACTCTCGATTTACATGGGTAAAGTGCTTAAGATCAAAAGATGAAGCTCTAGATTTCATAATCAAGTTTCTCACAATGATCTAAGTACGGCTTAAGGCACATGTCCGACACATCAGAACGGATAATGGAACTAAGTTTGTTAATCAAACTTTGCGTGAATATTATAAGAAGGTTGACATCTCTCATGAAACATCTGTTTCTCGCTCTCTACAGCAAAATGGTATCGTTGAAAGACGTAATCGTACGTTAATCAAAGCTGCCCGCACAATGTGAATTTATACAAAAGCTCTGTTATTCTTATGGGCAGAAGCAGTGCCTACCACATGTTACACCCAAAATCATTCCAGTATACTACTTCGTCATGACAAAACACCATATGAGCTTTTACATGAAAAACTTCCTGACTTATCGTTTTTTCATGTATTTGGTGCACTGTGTTATCTGACAATTGATAGCGAGAACTTAGGCAAGTTACAAACGGAAGCTGATATTAGTATTTTCATTGGCTATGCACCCATAAAGAAAGCATTTTGAATTTACAACTAATGTACCAGACGAATCACTGAAATAATTCATGTAGATTTTGATGAGCTGACAGCAATGGCTTTTGAACACAACAGTTCAGAACCCGCACTTCATGAAATGACTCTTGCAACAATCAGTTCATGACTCATTCCAAACCCTCCTCCTTCAACACAGTTTGTACCACCTTTAAGAAATGATTAGGATTTGATGTTTTAACCACTGTTTGATGAATTATTCAATCCTTCACCTAGTGTTGATTTACCTGCCCCTGAAGCCATTGTTCCAATTGCTGAAGTAGTCGCTCCAGAACCTGCTGTATCAACCGGTTCACCTTCATCAACAACTGTTAACCAAGATGCACCATGTTTAAGTACCTCTCAAACCTCACCTGAAACTCAATCTCCTGTCATTTCTAACATTGTTGAAGAAGAGAATCATGACTTAGATGTTGCATACATGAATAACAATCTGTTCTTTGGCATTCCGATTCCAGAACACGATTTTGAAGCATCTTATTCTTTAGATGTTATTCCCACTATTGTGCACATTGCTGCTCCTAACTCAGAACACGTTAGTAAATGGACCAAGGATCATCCTTTAGAAAACATCATTGGTGAACTCGAAAGACCTGTTTCCACAAGACTTTAACTCTATGAATAAGCCTTATTTTGTTACTATGATGCCTTTCTCACATCAGTTGAACCTAAGAACTACAAAGACGCATTAACTCAAACATGTTAGATTGAAGCAATGTAAGAGGAGCTTAATGAATTTGAACGTCTTAAAGTCTAGGAACTTGTTCCACGTCCAGATAAAGTGATGGTTATTACTTTAAAATGGATCTACAAGGTGAAACTTGATGAATTTAGAGGAATTCTTGTAACATTCCGTATTTTCAGGTCATTTACAATGCTATTTAAATTCACTATATTTTTTTTCCATACGCGTCGTGGTTTATGTCAAGAAGAGGGGAATTGATTTGAAGTGGGTCTTTTGTCCGGTTCGCAAGAATAGAGGCTATAAGGTTTTTTTTTGCATTTGCGCTCACATGATCATGTCGTCTACCAATAGATGTCAAGACAGCGTTTCTAAATGGTAATTTGCGGGGAGAGGTTTATTGTTAGCCAGTCGACGGTTTTGTGATCCAGATAACCACAATCACATGTATAAGCTAAGAAAGCTATTTATGGGTTGAAACAAGCTACCACGGTATGCGTGGTTTTGAACATTGTTGTCTTCGGTTCCTGATATCCTAAGAATTCTCAAAGGCTCAGTGGATCTATTTGTTCATCGTAAGGAAGGCAAATAATTATTTTGGTATAAGTATATGGTCGATGATATTATCTTTGCTGATCTACACCTGAACTTTGTGACCTATGTGCTAAAATATGTGTTTTCAAAAATTTAAGATGTAAATGTGGGCAAAAATCTCATTTTTTCTTTAGGACTACAGATTTTTTAAAAATCCCAGAGCCTTTTATGAAACAGTCAAAATAGCCTTGAATCTTTAAAGAAATACGGTTTTGACACTTGTGACCCAGTGGATACTCCCATGGTGGAGAAGTCCAAACTGGATGAGGATAAAGAAGGGAAAGCTGTTGATCCGTCACACTATCGTGGCATGATTGGCACCCTCCTTTATCTTACAGCCAGTAGACCTGACCTATAATTTTCTATATGCATGTGTGCCCGGTATCAGGCTCGGCCTACCGAAAAGCACTTACATGCGGTCAAAAGGATCTTTCGGTATCTAAGAGGAACCGTAAATCGGGGACTATGGTATCTGAAGGATTCTTTGATTGCTCTAACAGCATTTGCAGATGCGGATCATGCTGGTTGTCAAGATACAAGACGTAGCACATCTGGTAGTATGCAGTTCTTGGGAGATAGACTTGTTAGCTGGTCATCAAAAAGGCAGAAAAGCGCTGCGATATCCAGTACGGAAGCTGAATATATTGCTATGTCGGGATGTTGTGCTCAAATTCTTTGGATGAGATCACAGCTTACCGACTATGGCCTTGGATTCAATAAAATTCCAATGTACTGTGATAACAAAAGCGCTATTGCCTTAAGCTGCAACAATGTTCAACATTCCAGGTCGAAGCATATAGACATCAGATTTCACTTTATCAAGGAGCATGTTGAGAATGGGGTGATTGAACTTTACTTTGTCAATACGGAGTATCAACTGGCGGATATCTTCACAAAAGCCCTTGCAAGAGAAAGAATTGAATTTCTTATCAACAAGCTAGGAATGCGGAGTTTTACGCCGGAGACTCTCAAACAATTGGCAGATGAAGTTGATGAATAGTGGTGGTACCTATTCAAATATCTTGGTATCCTATGATATATATTAAAACCATAAAAACCAAAAAGATTTTTCATTTTTCTGAAATTTTTTATAAAAACAAAATACAAAAATATAATATTCATAAAACCAAAGAAAAAATTAAAAAAATGAGAAAAACATAAAAAGAGGTAATAATGGCATGTCTTCTGAAAATCGATAACATTTACGGTCTTAGAAATGTCATTCAATAATGATACGAGGCTGTAAATGAAGTTCGAGCAGAAGTTTCAAATGTTTTCAAACATGCAAAGGCTTTCTATTATTTTACGATAACAACCGGTCATCATCTTAAAGGGCATGTATTCAAAAAGAAAACTTGACTCCTTAAGGGAATTTTATTCACGGGCATAGCCTACTTTATGACCATGCAAAGTCTTGTGATTACTTTGCATCACAACCCGTGCTTCCTATATTCCATAAGTGTACGTGTCAGTGCGCTTATGTGTGAAAATAAGAGAAATCTTATTTACAATTGGTGTTTGTTTTTCATGAATAAAAACATTGCTTCATCTGAAAAAGTGTTTTAACGACATTCGACTTCTCAAACAACGACTACAGCTCTTTAAATAGAAAACGGGTCATTGTTTGAGGGGGAGCAAATGTCAAAAATCTTCTTCAAAAGGTCATTTTGTAAAAGGGATAAAGGTTTTTAAACAATAACTGAACATCATTTTTAAGGAAAGTTAATTAATTTTAGCTTATGTGTGCCTTACATGTTATTTGTTTAGGCCTTGAGTGAGAATATGAGCATGATTAAGTTGTTAGGTATATTAGTTAAAACTACAAGGACTTTATGTGTCTAAGTGTTAAACTTGATATGCCTAAATAAGTTTATAAGTGAAAAATGGAAAAGTGATTAAACCTCAAAGGGCAGATGTGACAAAAACTTAATAAGTTTTATATCACACCCACCCCTCCCATTTTCATTCACACACACACACACCACAAAAATATCTTTTTCCTTCCATCTCTATTCACTCGATCGTCACCTACCTCCTCTCGATCTCTAGACTATTTCATGCTTAAGGTATTAAGAAAACATTGTTCCTTACACCCTTGTGATCTCACGTCTCAAAGGAATTTGGTTTTTTAAGAAGTTCTAATTTTGAAAAACCCTAAAATCAAATTAGGGTTCATGAAATTTAAAACTGAATAAAAACTAAAATTAATAGAGGGGTTTTGTTCATTTGAGGGTGTTAAAGACTCGTCTAATTCAGTTTTTAATAAAGATATCATATATGCATGATTTGAGTGATTCTTTATGACGAAAATATGCGTTTTTGAGTTTTTAGTTGCAAAAGTTTGTGGGTTTTGATTTGGATAAATGATTAATGTGTTAATGAATGTGTGTATGCTTTAAAACTCGAATATAACATGTTTGATTCTTGGTTATTAATGGTTTTTTGGATTTGAATGCTTGTTTGAATGATTTTGCTTGAATCTGTGCTTCTAAGTTACAAAAATGTTCTTGTGAATCATATGAGGCTAAATGAGTGAATCTTGAAGTGGAAAAAATACATGAAAACTCGAATTAAAAATGCAAATTTGTTAGAACAATCCGAATTCGCAGGGACAGTTATACACGAATTTGCAAGTTCTTGTGCTTTACGAATTCACAGGTCTCCTTTAGACCACAAATTTGCAATTCACTTTAGACCCCGAATTCGCAGATCTCCTTTAGACCACGAATTTGCAATTCACTTTAGACTCCGAATTCGCAAGTCTCCTTTATACCACGAAATTGCAACTCATTTAGGGTCCGAATTTGCAGATACCATAAGGGCACGAATTAGCAGATAGTAGTAAGACACGAATTCGCAGGAAGTCTTTAGTATCCGAATTTGCAGCTGTTCTTTAGTATCCGAATTCGCAATCACCCTTAACTGTCCGAATTTGCAACTTGCATTAGGTTCCGAATTCGCAGATATCTTAAGTATCCGAATTAGCAGTATGGTATAGGGTCCGAATTAGCAGTTTTCACTTAAAAACCAGATTCAATCATACTTAATGGATTCAAAAAGGCTAATTATCAGAAACACTTAGATTCTAACCAAAAGGTGTCTTAAAACTTGTGTTAGGTAGCAAATTTAAAATTGATTATCTTTGAAATCTAATCAAGTTAAAATTGGATTAATTCAACTAAGCCAATTTAAGTTCACTCTTTATCTTTCTAAATGTGTTACATGCATTAAATGCCAATTCAGGGTCTCGATATATAGTGTCTATATAAACTTGGTTATATATAAACTGTATCGACTCTTTCTTAGCAGAATCATGAGTATCACTAAAGAACAACAACAAGCTTTGGACGATGCTCTTGTTCCAAGGGAACAACGTCTTACGATTGGAAGTTGCAACTACAGATTGAGCACAACATTCAAGCCCAAGGAACCTACCTTTCAAGTCGCTCTGGATGTTCTCACTCTCACTCCTTTTTATCCAGCCTTCTTGATCACTGCCAGTGTTCCTGCCGTCTACATGCAGGAGTTTTGGGCTACAGTTACCTATCAAAAGCATCACATCAGATTCAAGATGAACAAGAAGAGCTATTCCTTTGATATGGAAACTTTCAGAAACATGCTTTTGATTTGTCCAAAACTTCCTGGATAGAAGTTTGTAGATCCTCCATTTGAAGAGGAAATACTAACCTTCATTAGAGAATTGGGTTCCTAGGGATAACATCAAGTTACTCTCTGATGTCAAAGTTGATACGTTACCTCAACCTTGGAGAACTTTTGGAACCATCATCAACAAGTGTCTCAGTGGTAAAGTAACCGGAATTGACACACTTCGTCTTTCTAGGGCTCAGATACTTTGGGGATTGTATCACCAGGAGAAAGTTGACTATGTTTACCTTCTTTGGGAAGACCTAGTCTTTCAGATCGAAAACAAGGAGTCAAGAAAGAACAAATACATGTTTTACCTAGATTACTACAAAATGTTATCTTCCAATCACTTCATGTCACAAGACCAATCCATTCCAAGAAGAAACAAGGTAGACTGGCACATGGCTAATGATGATCCTATTCTCATAACTATGAGATTCATTCCTCAGCATGAAGTTGTTCAAAGATACGGTGCCATTCTTCCAGACTATCTAACCAATCCAACAATGAAAGAATCTGAAGCTTACAAGACTTAGAACGATCTTATATGGAAAGGTACAACCCAAACCAAAATATGTACGTCAATCTTCCAGGTCAAAGACTGAACAAGCACCCAAGCCTTCCTCGGTATAAATATAAAAATTTAAATACAATAATATAAAATAAAAATAAAAAAATAAATAAAAAAAAAACTAAATTTAAAAGAGTCAAATCAACGACTAAGGTAGCAAAGTCT
This sequence comes from Tanacetum coccineum, assembly GCA_026074375.1. Classification (NCBI taxonomy): domain Eukaryota; kingdom Viridiplantae; phylum Streptophyta; class Magnoliopsida; order Asterales; family Asteraceae; genus Tanacetum; species Tanacetum coccineum. The sequence goes on from BQNB010010689.1 coordinate 73,972, forward strand.
GGAAAGAAAAAGCAACCTGCTCTTGGATTGGAAACTCTATCTGAAATAGCATTGACTGAGGCTGAACAATTGAAGCTGGCCACCAAATAAAGCTTAATTCAAACCCACAACTCACATGCTAGCGGTTCTGGTACACATGAAGGAACTGGTGTTACACCAGGGGTTCCCGATGTACCTGATTATGAATCTGATGATGAGCAAATCTCTTGGAAGTCAAGTGAAGAAGAAGATGATGATGAAGTGAATGTGAGTGAACACGATGATGACGATGATGATGAACGGACTGAATCTGACAATGATGGTGAAGACTTTGTTCATCCTAAGTTTTCAACTCATGATGATGAAGCAAGGCAAGAAGAAGTAAATGAAGAAGATAGCTTTGATCCTAGGGTTCAAACACCTTCTCATGTTGAATCAACAGATGATGATAACAGTGATGAAGAAGTTCAAGGAGCAAATACTGAGGAAGAAGAGATGGTTGAAGAGGCGACACATGAAGAGGACGAAGCGAATGAACTATACAGGGACGTGAACGTTAATCTGGAGGGAAGAGACACTGTGATGACGGATGCTCCATTGCCTAATGTTCAAGCAACTCAGGAAACAGAAGATACTCATGTGATACTCACCGCTCTGATCATTCCTGAAGGTCAACAGCAGAGTTCTTCTGTGTCATCTGGCTTCGTTTCTAACATGCTCAACCCTAGACCAGATACATGTATTGACTCAATATTTAACACTGAGGCAACTTCACTGGTAGATGTTCCGGTCACAACTATTGCTGAGCCACCTCTTGTGTTTGCAACAACTCTTCCTCCACCACCCACTCCTCTCATCACACATATGCAACAAACACCATTTCCCATACCAACAACAGCTCCAAGTACTTCTCTTCAAGACCTTCCAAACTTCGGTTCTTTATTCGGGTTTGACCATAGACTTAAAACTCTAGAAACCGAATTCTCTGAGTTTAAGCAAACGAACCAATTTGCTAAAACAGTTTCTTCCATTCCCGGAATTGTTGATGCGTACCTTGCAAACAAGATGAATGAAGCCGTAAAAACAACTGTTCAATTGCAATCTAACAGACTCAGAGATGAAGCTCAAGCCGAAAACAAAGACTTTCTCAATAAACTTGATGACAACATAAAGAAAATAATCAAGGACCAAGTCAAACAACAAGTTAAGGCACAAGTCTCCAAGATTTTGCCAAGAATTGAGAAGACGGTTAACGAACAACTCGAAGCTGAGGTTATGACTCGTTCATCCACTGAATCTAAGACATCTCTTGCTATAGCTGCCAACCTATCTGAATTAGAGCTGAAGAAGATTCTCATTGAAAAGATGGAGAGCAATAAGTCAATCAACAGATAAAAGAATATTGGGTCTCTCAGCAAGCCCTACTGTTTTGTTTGTAAAGTAACATTACCGGTCATGTTAATATGAACTTGAAAGGATTTAAATCCATATTAAATTATGTTATAATTGAAAACCAAAAGTATGGTCTTTTGGGCTAACAAGTTATGAACAAAAGAATCTCTACAAGGCATTGGTTGAAGCTTACGAAAGTGACAAGCTCATTCTTGACACTTATGGTGATACAGTCTCGTTTAAAAGACGCAGAGATGATGAGGATAAAGATGAAGAACCCTCTGCTGGATCAAACCGGGGGTCCAAGAGAAGACGAGCTGGAAAAGAACCAGAGTCAACCAGTGCTCCAAAAGAAAAGACATCCAAGACAACTGGCAAGTCCAATGAAGGGTCCAAATCTCAGCACCAGTATGCTGGCCAGACTGCTCAAGTGGAGGAGCCAATGCACACTGCCGATGACTTTGAAAAACCCACACATCAGGAGTTCAAAATAGGAGTCACTGACGATCAACCTAAAGAAGAAACCTATCCACTTTTTGATTGGTTTCAGAAACCTACAAGACCTCCTACTCCCGATCGTGATTGGAACAAGACTTTGCCAGCTGATCATGGACCAGTACAACCTTGGTTAAGCAACTGTAAGGCAAGATAAACTATGAGTCGTTTGATGAGCTGACGGACACTCCTTTTGATTTCTCAGCATTCGTGATGAATAGGCTCAAAGTTGAAACTCTGACCCCTGAACTATTAGCCGGTCCAACATTCGAGCTTATGAAAGGCACATGCAAGAGTCTGGTCGAGCTTGAATATTTCTTTGAAGAAGTCTACAAGGCAACCACAGAGCAGCTCGATTGGCATAACCCTGAAGGACAACAATATCCTCATGATCTGCGAAAGCCACTACCCCTGATACCTAACTCTCGCGGTCGTCAAGTCATACCATTTGATCACTTCATCAACAACGACCTTGCGTATCTATGTGGTGGTGTTTCAAGCCGAACCTATGCAACTTCTGTCACAAAAACCAAGGCTGCAGATTATAGTCATATCAAATGGATTGAAGAGTTGGTCCCTAATGCAATGTGGAGTCAAACAACGGTCAACTACGACAAATATGCCCTCTGGGGAATCTCACATTGGGGACGCAAACGTAAACAATTCTATGGATTTGCTGTCAATAGGGAATCTGCTCGTGATGTATATTCCAGACGTAGAATCATCGCTGTCACAAAGCTTCAGATTGTCGAATGGCATGGCTACAAACATCTGGATTGGATCACCGTTCGAAGAGATGATGACAAGCTTCACACATTCAAGGAAGGCGACTTCAAAAGGCTTCGCCTACAAGACATCAAAGACATGCTGCTTACAAATCTCAATGTTGAAGAACGTCTAGCTTTCAGTGTCTCTCTCTGAATGTTCACAAGAAGTATTGTAATCCAAAGGCGTGTTGAAGACCTTCAATTAGGTGTCGAGAGCTACCAAAAGAAGCTCAACATCACCAAGCCGGATTCATACAGATCTGATCTTAAATGAAGAGAAGCCTATTCTGCATACTCCAATCCCAGAGGATTCATCTATCAGAACAGAGACAAGAAGAACAAATTGATGCGTGTTGATGAACTTTACAAGTTTAGCGACGGGACACTCAATGATGTTCGAACAGCTCTTGATGATCATCTAAAAGGGATAAGGATGGAATATCTACCACGGATAATTTGGAGACAGAGTGATAGGGAACGAGCAAAAGCTATGATCCAGGCGATAGACAAACAGCTCAAGTCGAGGAGGATAATGAGAAGTTTGGAAAGATTTGTTGGTGGGAGACCGTACGAGGGTGACTGATTTCTAACTTTAGGTATATATAAATAATAATACTACTTATATTAACCAAACCAAATCAAGTGACCCTTGAAAAGGTTTAAAGAAAAAAATCCGGGTAGTATATAATATTCCTGGGTCGTTTTTCCTAACGAGGAGTGCAAATTTGAGAGTCGAGAGTCGGTTTGATATTTGATGTTTATATATAACAAGATTTTGATTGGTTTTTCTAATTCTACGGGAAAACAAGTAAGGCAAGCTAAAAAAGAAGAAAAAACGATAACGGGGACCAATCCCGTTCTTTAAAAAATAAAAACAAAATCAAATTCTACAAATTTAACCCTACGAAAGCAAATTTAATTTTTAACAATCCTAAATGATAAAAGAAAATTAAAAAAAAGAATTATATTTTTTTGACTTTTATTTAATTTATTATGAATTAAAAACTGTTTTTATCTAAATTAAATATTAAAAATACTAAACTATTTATAAAAATTCTGAAAAAATTACAAAAAGTAGCTTGGACAGTGCTAAATCTAAGAAAAATAAAAGGGTTGAAACAGCTTATCCAAATAAGCTGTTAATAAGCTAAAACGGCTGTTAGCTTAAAAGGCCAAAAAGAGGTTAAAAGAATAATAGGTGCAAGTCATAACGGAAAAGACCCAAGGGCGCTAGTGGTTGTGTGGTGTGTGTTAAATATGTTGGTTGAGGTGAGGTTGAGGTCAGGGGTTCGAGCCTTGCTCACCCCTGATTTCCCTCAACTCCCAACATATTTTTATTTGCTAAAAATTTTTACAACTTTTTAGATAAGCAAATTTTAAGCAACTTTTGTAAAGGAATTATTTTTAAAACACTCAAATAAGCTCAGAAATAAGCTCTAATGGATGGCAGAATGCTTAACTAAACTAAAAGACTAAATGGCTAAACTGTTATGCTTTTTTAGAACTAATAAGCAACCAAAAAGACAAATAAGCTAACACAGATACTATACTACACCTAATAAGCAATTATGAACAAAATTAAGCAAAGAAATCAAGCAGAAAAGCCTTAAAAAGCAAATAAGCAAAATGGCCAAAACAGTTAGCCAAACAGCCAAGAAGGCACTTTCTAGCTTATTTTTAAGCTAGTTAGTGGATCCTTATGGCTAAGTGGCTTATACCACTGAAAAGCTTGTCCAACAAGCTACAATAAGCAGCAAAGAGAAAACATTTTGAAAATCAAATGAGCCATGAAAAAGTCTTGTGAAAAAGCTGGCTACACTCAGATTGCACTATTTTTGGTTTTTCTTAAAAGAGAAATTTGCTTTTGCAGCCCTATAAATAAGCTAGTTAAAGAACTTCAAAACATAAAATAAGCTGAAACATATCAAATATGGGCTACAAACTACTTATGCAAGAACTTTCAAAAGCTAAAAACTATTTTAACTTATCTAAATTTGCATTGGAAAAGTGGGCTTTTTTATGAGTTAAAATGACTTGACAGATTTTTGACAAAGACTCCAAATGGTAAATGCAAACCTATTTAGACTTATACTACTGCATAACTCACCTATAACAAACATGAAAACAACATCTAAAAGCCATGGTTCTAACTTTAATCAAATAAGCTGAAAGTTGAAACTAAGAAACCACAGATTCAAACCTTGCAAACTTAAAACCTTAAAAATAAATTTAAAACTTGAAAAACTTATAAAAACAGATTAACACTACTTAAAAGAGCTTGTCAAAATTGGCTTAGTGACCCAAACCAATAAAACCACAGATTTGACCCATTTTGCACCTTATGCCAAACACCCCTTTAAACATGAAAGATCATTTTTAAAGCTAAAATAGGTTAGGAAATCCTTTGAAAAGTGAAAACAGATTATTAGATAAGTATATTAAGGTCTGATGAGCAATTAACAACCACAAATAAGCAGTAAACAATAAGCTAGAGTAAAAAGCTATAAAATGCTAAACTAGGCAGTTTTAATGAAAAACTTAAACAAATGAGATATAAGCAACAAGTAAGCACTAACTATCAACTAAAGACCATAAAAAGCATAAATAAGCAGTTTAAAACAGTAATTAAGCAGATGAACAGTAAGTGCTAAAAATGGAAAAATGGAACTTACAAAAGCCTTTGCTTAAACAAGGATAAACAATGCTCAAAAGAGCTTATCTACTAAGCTCCAGCTTGTATTAAACAAGCTGGTAAGTCCATAAGCCCTTCCCAAACTGGCTTATCATCCAAAATTAGCTGTGGTATTTTGAGGGGTGGATATTTGATGAAATTTTCTTAGGTACTTAATATTTTTAGTTTGCTTAATGAAAACAGTTATTATAAAAGCTCAAATAAGAGCTTGTGACTGCTTTTAAGGTATTTTCAACAATGGAAAGGAAATTAAAAACTAAGAATTTTTATAACTTAAAAACCTCAAATTTCATTAATTCATTAAAAGACTTGAATAAAAAGTACAATAAACTAAATGTTAACTAAGATAAGCTGAAAAACTAACTAGATTAAAACTACTTTTCATTGAAGGCTTACAAAGGTCCTATTTATAGCCGAATACATGCTCTCTTTGGTCTTCCACTTGTGTTTCTTCAGTGAGAGAGAAATAGAGTGTGTTTCTTTTGTGAGTGAGTTCAAGCCTTCATCATAGCCCTCCATTTTGCTTGTTCCCCAAGTCCATTGATCTGAGCCCTTAATTTTTGTCTTCATCCTTGGACGAATGTGGTGATAGGGGATTGCCAAGGTGGCATTAAGCCCATGTGAGGTGGGGTTAGATTGGGATGGTGATGGTTTTGTCGTGGGGTTGCAGGGGCCAGAGGTTGAAGACACAGGAATAGTAATTTGGTGCCAAAAAATGGTTTTTCGTTTGTATTACTGTTTTGGTGATACAGGGTATAAGTTGTGGGAAATGGCAACTTTGGTCCCTCAGTGTGATAGGTGTGTTTGCACCGTTAGTCCTTTTGGACTAACAATGTTAGTCCTTAAGGACTAACGATGAAAAAGGGGTAAAGGGTTTATGGGTTAACAGCTGTTAAGTGGTATTGGGCTTAGTATTGGGCTTTTGTTAAATATAAAAAGGGATTCGGGCCATGAAAATGGATTTGGGCTTTTAAAATTGATAAGTAAACATATTGGGCTGACCCGACCCATTAACTCGGGTACGGGTTGGCCCAATATGTTTATGCCTTCGGCTTCGGTTTTTTGGCTTTGACTTTTGACTTTGTCGGGGTTGACTTTTTGGTTGACTTTGACTTTGACTTTTTGACTTTTTCACGCTCTTTCCATTCCGTGCTCGGGTTTGTCGTTTTGGCTTTGTTTTTGTCCTTTTCTTAGATATCTATTACCTGCACAATACAAATGCAAAACACACATATATTTGGCATTTTATGTCCATTTTTGGTCATTTAGGCTCGTTTTCCTTGGTAAATGGTATGTGTAATTAAGCACATACCAAAATCCCCCATACTAATATATTGTCGTGTCCTCACGCAATGCCATAAGTAAACACTTTAGAAAACCAAGAATCTCAATCCCCCTCGACTAATTACCTCGAAAAGTAGCTAAGTGTTCATCAAGGGGAATTAAAGAATCACTAATTTTGAAAAGCCCCGTTTTGACCATTTTTATAAATCTACACTTATTACCACACATATTTTTGTATTTTTCCTATTTTTTTTATTTTTTTGTACTTTTTTCTTTTTAAGCAACTAACTAACATGTTTGACTTTCGTTATTTTCATAACCGTTAGGGATCATAGAACAAGAAACATTTCAATCCTAAAATGCCCCAAAAAGGATAAATTCATCGTTCCCGACTTTTCACTTGTTCCAAACCAAGCACAAAAACGAAATCACCGTTAAATATAAGTTAAGATGCTAACACTACTCATATTTATAACTTGTGAACTTTTTACTCCCGACAATTATTATATATTAGGTGAATGTGCCATTTCGAATTTCAACCATGGATCAACATTTTGCAAAATTTCTATGCTTCACGTTCCACCCGAGAATAATGAGTTTGAAGGCGAGATCATCCCATGTAGCGACTTTCGTCTCGGCACATCCCAACCTTGCGGCTAAGTGACCAGGCTTTTGACACCCCACAGAGACTAGTATCGAGACTCACGGACCTTCGGTTTCAAAAACTCTTAGGTTTCCCGTTTATACATAACTTATTTAAAATGAAATAGTCTTAGTTCGAAAGCATATTTAAATTTAAGAAAAAGAGATTTTCCCTATATTTATTAAATCACATTTATTGCACTTAACATTAATATAACCATGATGCAATTGAAATCCTCGACCTTTTTGAAGGCTGCAACATCGGTTGTGAGCCGGCAAGATGCAGCAAACTTTTATCAGCCCACAGTTTATATTATTACCTTATTCATCATTTTTTTATAACTTTATACCACGATATATAGAGAAGACTTCTTTTTGGAAAATTTAAGTATAAATTTGAACTAAGACAAAAATGTTATTGACTACATTTCAAAAATTGTTGATTTAAGTTTAATTTTCAAAAATAGCACGTATTATTAGTCCGGTTAGGAGCTTATGGGAGAAAAAGCCACAAATTACACTTATGAGCTCTTAAGATTTCCAACTAATCCTTGTTTAGCATCTAACTCATAATTAACTCTATCATTTCTCGTTCTTCGCAAATTTAAAATCTTTAATAAAAAGATCCGCGAATGCTTAGTCTAAAAGTTAAGGAACAAGCTAGAGCTCAACACGCTCGATCGAGTCAAAATTTATTCTTATTCTACCCAGCAGGAAAGTCAAAATTGTGACAAAACACTTATTTTATTTTTGAAAATTTTTTAAAAATTTTCATTTTTTTGGTATTTTGGTGGTAAAAACGGGATTACGTGAAAACAACGGCTGCAGGCACAATCAAATCGATAGATCCCCCCCCATACTAGAACTAAACATTGTCCTCAATGTTTTAAGAAGGGTCTCTACGTAAATTCTAAGCCGTTTATTAAGTATGCTTAAAGATAAACGTTAGTCGATAAGATTGGATATTGGATTCCCATAATGAAGCTGAGGATTGAAGCTCGAGTGAACGAAGGACAAAACCATGAGCACGAGAGGCTTCAAAATCTGGGGCAATCCTGGACATACATCACAAAACACAAAGCACGAGAAAAGAAGAGGTGAGCCTCCTCACAACACACTTATTCGTTACTACTATTATAATTAGATTAAGATAAGCATGGGTTGCCACCCACGAAGCACTTGTTTAAGGTCACTAAGCTTGACCCGTCCCCCGAATTAAGTTGTTCATGGGGGATAAAAATGGAGACACGGAACATCCAAAATACGGATGTCCTCTCCATAAGAGCAAGGAAAAATCTCCATCGGGCTTTTAAAAATTTTAATGACTTTGAAAGCTTTAGAGTCCCGATGAGATAATTCCGGGAGAAGAGAAGTATGAACTCCTTTAGAAGTGAGAATCCCGGGGTTGAAAACTTTTTCCTCATTTTCGGATGAAAACGAGAGTAGAGTTTCAGACCCGAGAACTTCTTTGTGGAAAGGAAGTTCATAAAGAGGAGGATTAAAATCCTTAAGAATTAAAGAAGCATTAGATATGGATATCTTCTTTACATTCTTATCTGGTGTTGCTCGAATAGTGACTTCAAAAAGGTTCTCATGAATGAGTATACCCGGATTAAATACTTTGTCCTCGTTATTGGTTGAAGGCAAAGCATCAACCTCGGAAAAATCCTCATAGAGAACAGAGTCACACTCGGGGGAAGGAAGGAAATCACTTGATCTAGGAGGATCAAGTTCATCAATCAAGAGTTTAGACTCTTTGATTTTATCTTCCTTAGAGTCAAATGGATCATCATAAACATCATCATTATCGGACTCAGGTTTAACAAGATCATCATCGACATTATCATTATCGGACTAAGGTTCAACAAGATCATCATCGACATCATCATATAATGGTGGAGATGAATAATCAAGAGTATGTTCATCGGTGAACATCTCGGGAATGGTATCAACAAGATCGTTATTAGGTTCTGAAACATTACCCTCATCAACTGTAACATCCCCAAAATGGGTCGCAGCAGAATAAGGATCTCTGGGGCATGTTACTTCATAGATCAATAGCACAAGATATATAAGAACGACAATAAAAGTCGTTAAAACTGATACATTAGATTTA
>BQNB010010690.1:3312-83337 GCA_026074375.1 Tanacetum coccineum
GCCAACCCTCCAAAGATGTAATCCAAAAGGACTTAACTTGCAACACACAATATAACTTTCAGGGGTGTTTCTTGCCAAACTCCCCAAACGTTTTATAAACACAAGGACGAGGTTTGAAAAAGAGATATAAACAATGAAGGACTATTTGTGTCAAAAGCCCCAAACCCACACCCCCGTTTGAAACACTGTATATCTTCTACAATTTTTCCCGCCAATCACCCAAACCCCACATCCTGTCAATATCAAACCTCGTTGACTCCCCACATCCCTCCAAACCTATCACCCTCATAAACCCCACCCCCCACATGGGTCAATGAACAGCTTGGCAATCCTATGTGACCTTATTGGCCAAGAACAAATCGATGGTTGATATAGTTTGAGTGGGCACTACTCAAAACCAAGGGCCAGGATTGCCCTTGTGTTTATACACACACAACAAGCACACAAGGCTGTTTTGTGTCTACAAAAAAGCACAGAAGTGAAGTAAAGAAGAGAAGACCAAAACTCTAGCTTATTTGGCTATATAAACTTTTGTAAGCCATTGTGGCAAAAGAGTTAGTTTTTTTTAAGTGTGTAGTTTTAGCTCAGTGTAGTTTTTAACTTTAATGTACTTGTACTCTCTTTTTAATGAAAATTCAGCTTAACTTTCACATTGTGTCCTAAATTTTGATTTCAACTTGTGTTTCTTTAAAAACCATATAAGCTCTTAATATAAGCACTTTATAATCTGTTTTTAAAAGCTTTGATACAAAAATTTAAGAAAAATTAAAAGGAAAAAAAAGTCACTGTTTGATAAGCTAAAGGATGAATGAGCAAAAATGGATGGCTCATTGGTTTGTTTAGTATAGCTTATTTATAAGCTTGGGTAGGATTAGAGCTTATTTAGGTTGACTTTACTCCTGTTTTGAGCAAGGAGTTGAGGTATGCTCTCTTTTTAAATTTTTGCTTAGAAGTTACTGTAGCAACAGCTTATTAGTGCTTATTCTTAGCTTATTCTTGCTTTTCTTACTTGTTTATGTCCTATTTATGTTTATTAATGCTTTTATGCCATTGTTCAAGTCTTAAGTATAAACTGCCTAGATAGCTTATTTTTCACTTTTTGCTTATTAGCTTATTAGAATGCTTATTTGCTTTTTCTTTTTACCTTTTAATGCCTTACTATGCTTGTTCAATACTTGTCTTTTAAAAATGTGTGCTTAATTCAGTAATTAAAAGGTTAAATTCGTTTTTAAAAAGATAAAGGGGTGTTTGGTACAAGCCCAAAATGGGTCAAAATGGTAAGGTAATGGGTTGTGGTCATGTGGCTAACTTTGATTAACTTGATTAAACCCTTGTGAGTCTGTTTTCCAAAAATTAAGTTACAAAGGTGCTTTTTCAAGGTTTTTCTCATTGTTCTCTAAAACTGTTGATATTTTAAGAAGTTTCAAGAGCTCTATTTGTTTAAGCTTTAGTAAACCTATGTTGAGGGATTATTTTGGAGTCATTGTTTGTGCAAAATTCAACTAGCCAAAGCACTAGTAGTTCCTTGTGTTTTGCTTAAGTCTGTCAACACATTTTTCAAAAGTCAAAATCACCTATTTCTTCTTGCAAAAAATCAGCAGCTTAAAAATGTTTTTAGAAGCTTAAAATTTGAGCATAAGCTCACCTTAAGCTATGCTCAATCTGTCTTAACTTTATTTTTTATTTTGAGCTTATTTGACAGCTTATCTTAAGCTGTCTATTTAGCCCCATTTTTTTGGTTCATTTTGCACTGGTGCAATAAGCTTATTTCAAACCCATTTTTCTTGGCTTAATTGTGTTCACTAGTTTAAGTCTTTTGCACTTTTAGATAGCCCATAAGCTAGTGTTCAAGGCCCTATAAGCTTAAGCCTTAAGTCACCCTCTAGGTAGCTTAAAATTGAAGCTTAAATTAGGACCTTGACTGTTTTAGTTAGTGTAGTAGAGTAAATAGCTTAATTTCACTTTTCTGCTTATTTTGCTTATTAGTGGTTGATTTTAGCTTCTTCTTGCTTTATAGTTTCATTATTTGTCCTGTGATAGCATATTTCGTTCCTTTCCCATTGCTTATTGTGTGTTTAAAGTCCTCATTAAAAAGCCACATTTTTGCCTAGCAGTACTAACTCTTAAGTTAGTACTGCTGAGTGTTTAAGCCAATTTCTGGCTTATTGGGCTTATTCCAATTGCTTATTTTTGGTTCTTAGTAGTTCATAATGTCTGTGTGTTAAGTGGTGTTTGCTCATTTCCCACTTACTTTGCTTATTTGTTCATAAGAGTCAAAAGAAAAAGCCATATTTGCCTTTAAGCTCACTTTAAGCAAACTGCCATCAAAAAGCTCTTTTTCCAGCTTATTTTTAGCTTTTCTCAAAAAGTTGTAGTTACAAAAAATGATAAGCCAAACGTGCTTAACAAGATTGTTTGAAAAGTTTTTCCTCCGGTTCTGGTTGGATCATAGGACTTATACCTAACCTTAACCACCTTATGACTTCATTGACGTCGTAAGTTAATTGGTTGTTGGGTATAGAGATCGAACCATAAAACTTCTGATACATACATTTTGAAATACTCCCCCTACACATGTGCATCGAGATTTGAAATTGTTTTGTACATAAAGGAAAGAGTTGCACTTAGAGTCTTAAAGATCACATTCTTCTATATCTCATTTTAATCATATTTTCTCCCCTTATTTAAAATAATAAATCTCTTAGTATTTAAAATACCAATTGATTAAACTTTATGACATGAAAAATTCCGTGAGGAGAAAAATTATACCATAATATTGCATGAATTCATTTTACTGATAGCTTCCCTTCAACACAGTATGTGGGATACCACTAATTTTTAAAACTTGACATATCAAGGAAAAAATGACATGACAGCACAAATATGTTGAAGACGGAGTGAGATGCCTTAGTGAATAATGTATATTATTAATTGACATTATAATTTCCATATTTTAATTTCATGAAATATTTTTAGATACATAAAATTGACATTTATAAGATGTATCCAAAAAACATTAAAAGGCTTTGTTTTAAAAGCTCCACCTCAAAAATTGATCTACATAAATATGATATTTTGAGAAAAATTGATACCATAATTTTTTTTAACTTATTTGAGAAAGGGAGTGTTGAACACACAATTTTAACAAATACCACTTTTTATAGAAAGATACCACAAATTATATTGTAAACAATCTAACATTAAAAGTTCTTTTTGAAAAATTATGTTCAACGATTTTTTAAATCCATGATAGAAGACTTCTCTTCTATTTAAAGAGTAAGCGCACTTATGGGTACACTTCCCAAACATTTTGGTCCGGGTTACAGTCTGAGATAACTGTAAGTCTTTGTCATGAGCTCAAAACTTTTGAATGTTTTGTAGAGACGCTCAAGATCGAGAAAATTGACTTGCTCGTTGACAGGATAAGTTATCTTTAAAGATACACCTTCCTTACATTAAGGTCCGAGTTATGTACTGATTTGCACATAAGTCATAAAGAAAATTTAGAAATGACATGTTTTGAAACATTTGAACTCTTGCTCGAACTTTATTTACACACCCGTGTCAATGTTAATCGACATTTATAGGTACGTAAATATTATCGATTCCAAAAGACATGTCGAGAAGATTCTTTTTGGTATTTTTGAAATTTTCTGATTTTATATTTTGTTTTTCTTTATTTTATATTTTTGTATTTCTTTATGTTGGTTTTATATTTTTGTATTTTCTTTTTCAAAAATATCTATAAATCAAAATAAAGAGAAAAATCAAAAATATTTACAAGTCAATGTTTGATGGATCAAATAGATTCGTTTGCTAGAACCTCCACTTCTTCTGGAGTCAAACATCTCATACCGAGTCGTCTGATGAGATACTTAAACCTATCTTCGGGTAAGGCTTTGGTAAACATGTCAGCTAACTGGTATTTAGTTCCGACAAAGAATAATTCAACTATACCTTTTTCAACCTATTCCTTTATGAAGTGATATCTGACATCAATGTGCTTGGTACGAGAATGCTGGACTGGATTGCACGAGATGGCTATGGTTGCCTTTGAGTAACAATACATAGGTATTTTATCAAAGTGAAAGCCATAATCTGTGAGCTGAGTTCTCAACCATAGAACTTGACCGCAACACGCAGATAAAGACACATACTCGGCTTCTACTGAAGACATTGAATCGCAGTCCTGCTTCTTTGACGACCAGCTGACTAGCTTATCACCTCCTAGAAATTGTATGCCATCAGATGTAATTTTACGTGAATTGAGACAGCCCGCGTGATCCGAATCTGAAAAAGCAGTTAGTTCAAAACCGGTGTCCTTCGGATACCAGAGTCCCATGTTAATGGTATTCTTAAGGTACCAAAAGATCCGTTTAACCTCCCTGAGGTGCTTTTCAGTTGGTCTCGCTTGATAACGAGCATAATAACATGTTGCATGTACAATATCCGGTCTACTTGTTGTTAAGTACACGAGTGCCCCGACCATGCTATGATATTTCGTTTGGTCAACGGGAGTTCCACTCAAGTCAGCATCTAGGGGTTTAGTAGCCATTGGAGTACCAACGCTATCACATGAGGTCATACCATGCTTTTTAGTATCTCTTGAGCATACTTAGCTTGGTTTATAAAGATACCACGTGGGGATTGGTGGATCTGAATTCCTAAGAAGAATTTTAGCTTCCTCATCATAGACATTTCAAACTTGCTGTGCATTAGTTTTTCAAACTTTTTGAAAACTTTTAGGTTTGTAGAACAAAAAATAATGTCATCAACATAAATTTGCACAAGCAATATGTCTTCCCCCTTTTTAGTAATGAACAGAGTTGGATCAATAGAACCTTTTGAGAATCCTTTGGATACCAGAGTTGGATCGTATGACTATTATTTGCCCCCTTTTTTTAATACTGAAACTAGTGATATTGGATTATTAAAAGCTTTGGGTCAAACGGGTAAAACTGGGGAAAACCCAAATATTTTTTTCGCTCTATTAATGCGATACGGTGTATTTGTTTTCAATGAATACGTCGTATCAAAGATTTTTCACCAAAATATCCCTATACGACGTATCCATTATACTGGATACCATTATACTGGATACGGCGTATAGGTTATGATCCTGTTTATACGGCGTATTCACCTACGAATAAGCCGTATCGTCACTAATAATACCCATACGACATATTCATATGCCCTATACACAGTATCTTCATTAAAAATCCTTATACGGCGTATGATATCATACCAATACGACGTATCTACATCAGAAATAGAACTGTTAATAACATTGTTTATGTGTGTACTGACTCAGTTTTCTTGCAGATATGGCACCTTTACCTCACCGTGACCTGAGACACCCGTGGCTCAGATACCAGGTTGATGGATATGACGAGGGCATTATACACAGTTACGAGCAGAGGCTCGAGACGATATAGGGTAGGTCGGTTAACCGGGTACAAGTGTTTGATTTTGCTGGGTTGACAGATGGTATGAGGCAGACTCTGGGGGATAAGTTAAGTATGGTGTATGCTGGGGATGATGGGGAGGCTTTGTTTACTAGTCATGCGTGGAGGAGGTTGTTTGAGGTCAGTGGACTGTTAGTTAGAGAGTTTATACTGGAGTTTTTGAGCACTTGTAGGATGAGTGATACAGAGATGGGGCTTGATGTTGTTGATACACTATGTTTTCAGCTTGGTGGAGTTAGGAGGAGGATGACTTGGAGGCAGTTTATACTGGCATTGGGTTTACATTCTAAGGAGGAGATAGCTGAGCCTGGGTTTGGAGCTTATTGGACTGGTAGTGAGAGAGTGATCCCCGACAAGGGAGATCTGAGGGATTACTGGATGGAGATGTCGTCCGACAGGGACTTCTTGGGGCCCGCTCTCTCCTTTGTTCACATCAGAGACCCTGTCAGGAGACTATGCCACAGGATGATTGCTTGTAGTATTTCTGGTAGAGGATAGGGGGCGGAGAAGGTGACTGGGGTCGACCTCTTCTATTTGCGGACTATGGATCGCGGGACTGCTAATGTCCCATATCTGCTAGCACATTATTTGTTTCATCATTTTGAGGGGAGGAAGAGTGGAGCTTGCTTGTCTGGAGGTCACTTCATTGGGCGTCTGGCGGCTCATTTTGGTTTAGTTGGTGATCAGGGGTTGAGAGGATTGTCGGTGGTTGTCAGCGAGCTTCCGGTTATTGATTTACTTGAGCTTGCTAGGCTCAACATTTGTGCGAGGTTCGGCGATACGTGGGCTTGGGTTGCCCCGGGACCAGAAAGGCAGCAGGTTGCTGCGGCCGGTGCCTCTGGAGCCGCTGAGGATGCTCCTACAGCTGACGAGGGTGCTCAGGCTGTTCCAGCACCCGTGTAGACACCTCAGCCACCTCCACCCGCTCCTCAGCCCCGGACTATGTCATAGAGGATCGATAGGCTCGAGGAGGAGGTGCACGAGATACGACAGAGTGTTATGGGCCTACGAGGAGTTGTCGAGAGCTCTATCACTGAGCAGACCAGAGTCTCCACCTGGTTGGTCAGCTGTATGACGCAGCTTATGGATGCCAGTGGTCGTACTTATCAGGCATTTGACAGCACCCTTGTCGGTAGCTCACGACTATCTTGCAAGAGGCGTGTCAGACCCAGGACAGGTGATGCCAGCACCTCCGCAACCCCTCAGACTGATGACCAGCCCGACCCTTGATCTCTTCTCTCTTACTCTCTTGATTGTTAGGTTTTGTTGACTTGTTCTGTACAGTGATTCATGACACCTTATCTTTTTGATATATATTATGATATGATTTTGGTTTGCTTGTGTGTGATAGAATCAAGTCTGGCAGTAAGTTCAGCAACATAGCTCATTGATTACAAGCTCAAGATTTTAATAACCTTTGCATGGAACATGTATTTACATAATACCTATAAAGACTGACATGGAAAGGAAAAAGTCAAACTTAACGACTAGCTGAAACAAAAGTGCTTCCCGAGAGACAACCCGGTCGTTTTTAAATTGTTTGAACTATTTTTAATTGTTTTTTCACGAGTCTGTCTTCCCAAACACTCCATACGGCGTATCGAACCCCTCTGGATACGGCGTATGGATGTGTCTGGACGTTATCAGTCTGTAATTTAATTTCAGTACTTTAAATATTTTAATTATTTTCATAGGTACTATACGGAGTATCCTAGGGTTCGGGATACGGCGTATTGATCCATGTACAGTTGTGTGTTTAATTGTTTTCCTGCATTGTAACCATTGTATAACCGAGATAGGAATTGCACTTTTGTCTTCTAAACTTTTATGCAGGACCTTGCTATAAGGAAAATTGACGATATGGTATACTCTGAAAAAGACGTGTGTTGAACTCGTACGAGCATTCTGAAGCCTCGTCAACACACTTTTTGCTTCAAGAACTAAAATTGGTAGAATCATCCCGAGCAACATATCAGGGGAGTTCCTCGTTCTAATTCTATTTCTCATTTTCTTTAATTGTTTTATCTATACAATGAGGACGTAGTATAATCTAAGTGGGGGATGGAGAATTGTTTTATCAACACCTTGTTGGTTTATTACTTTTGGTGAAAACTAGAAGATCCCTACCCTATATCGTTCTTCATCCTAACCCTTGGTTAAACTCGAATGAGAATGTGATCGAACTCACATGTCTATTCCGTTGTTATGGCCGTGTATGTGTGATTCAGCTGCCTTGTTGGTGTGGTACTTTGGGTGAAAGATTGTTTTAGGAAGATATTAACCCTTAGGCTTATAATACAAACCCAAGTTACCTTTTGACTTGTTTCTCTTAGCTTAGGGTGGAAGTGTGTATCCTTGCCAAGCATATGATACGAAGCTAAATCCACGGGACCTACCGAGCAATCAATGAGCATACAACTTAAATGTTGCACCCTTTAGATGTAAGTTTAGTTATTCTGAGTGTTTTTCATTTCCATATTTCGTGAGGTGCTTGGTCTTGTATAGGTGATTAAATGAAAGAAGTGCTTAAACAGGATAAATCCTTGACTTTCACGGTTGGGATGACATTTTCAATATAATCTCGAGTCTACTTGAGGTAAGTAGGATTCAAAAAAGGTGGGATATTTGTGACATCAAATAACGTCAAATATATACCATCTTTTATCCCGTGTAGTTAATATTTTGTTATAAATATTGCAAGAATTCGTTACTTATTGTTTTAAAAGTTTACTTTGCAGTGAATTAAGGATGGTGATTAGTGAAGAATGCTATAAAGGCGCATATTTTGGAGCTAAAATGAAGAAATTTAAAGATATCTTATTTCTGACCAATACGCCATATCCAGAAAAGAGATACGTCGTATCCGCCTGGACTTCACAAGAAAACGCGTATTATCACTTCCTAATACGGCGTATCCAACTCCTACTATACGCCGTATCCGCAAGATAACCTATTCAGAGATTTGGCGAATAATATATTTTGAGAAGATATAACAGACTGATTATAAACTTTGTGCGCACTCCAAGGGGGATAAACCACCCCAATACGCCGTATTGGTCTAGCATATCCAGACTTTTTTAGAGGCTATAAATAGAAGACTCAAAAACGAGTTTTTAGTGTGCAAAAATCATATTTTTTGTACCTTACACATAAAAGATGATTTTCTGAAGAGAAGAAGAGCAGCCAAAGGTCAAGCATCGATCACGATTTCATAGAAGACACCGTGTAATTCCTATACTCTTGTAATCATTTAATTTTTGGTATCGTTTGGTAAAACGTTTAGTTTACCTTAGTTATTTAATCACGCTTGTATAATTACAATGGTTATGGGCTAATACCCTAGGGTATTAGCCATCTTAATGAAGATTTAATGTTTGGTTTGTTTTAAAATCAATTTTTTTTAATTTATCATTGAAAGTTTAATTATGTTTATCACATGATACTTGTCTACGTGTTTGAATATGCGACCTATCATTCAACTGGGTCTAGTTACGCCTAATAAGTGAGCTAGATACTGGGATAGCTCTCCATATCGTGTTTTATATTACTGGACCAATAGGATCACAAATAATCTTCTATTTTTATCTTTAAATTAAGAGCTTAGTTGAACCGGCAGGTGACCAATAATGTTTCAACAAGTATGTTCTTGATTAATTGATAAAGATTTGAACAGTGGACTACCAGTATATAAAATACCGTCAAACAGTAAGTGGGTAAAGTCCCGATGGGCTAGGGTTTATCAAGATCACCATTGTTTTAATCCCTAGATAGATTGTAATTAAACTAAAAGAATTCTTTATGCGGATACGCTAATTGTGACAGGATTCAACGTGTCTAGGTCTTAGGATGATGTCCAGCCTAAGTCTTAAGAATGATATGTCGCTTCGAGATAAGAAATCATTGCACTAAATAAACAAACCAACATTTAATCGGATTTAATATGGCTAATATGGTTTTCTATTATTTGGCTTGTACCGCTCTTTTATCTTCTGATTGTTTTCTTGCATGTTTATTGTGTTTAGAATTGATTATTGTCACCATAAAACGTGTGCCAGTCTCTCAGGCTGAAAATCCCCCAATCCTATTAGAAAACATATATAGCATAGGTTTAACAAAGTAATTTAGTATTTAACTTAAGTAGGAGTAAATTAAAATACTGTAGATTATATGGTTAACGACCCTCGCTCTTAGTGGTCCGACACCCTACTTACCACGAAACTCCACCCGATCGGGTACACTGCCCGTTAAAGTGTTGTTTTAGGATAAGTCGGCTAAATATAAATCTAAAACTTGGTAATCAATAAATTGACCTTACACGACAGCACATAAGAGGCAATGCTCATTTTCGTCAAATTAACGTTATGTATTTAGTAGGTAATACAGTATATCTAAATAAAAGTTTGCAAAATGAAATATAGTGTCTTTCTAGAAGAAAATTCCAACTTGCTAATATTCGCAAGGTGTTAAAAGAAATATTCCTAACTTGCTAAAATGAAATATTCGATTCGATCTCTTCAGAGATATAGGGATTTCTTATTCTTTCCAAGTGACTTACTTGCAATCCTATTAAATAGGAGTTGTTTGATGAACATGTGGGACAAAAAAAGAAGCGAATACTTTTCTCTTTTACCAATTATTAACTATTAAAAAAATAAAAAACAAAAAATCTTCCTTTAGGTTATAAGAAGAATGGGGTATTAAACTGGGAAAGGATCCCAATTGATTCTTACTTCTCACGAATACGAATACTGCTCGGTTTCGACAAAGGAAAATGTGGCGTTAAACACTACTATATGTAATGTAGTTACCTAAGGGGAATCGCCACCTGAGAAATTATTAATCATCCTCATCACCCCTCGACGTAGCATATTTAGAAACCACACCACTTACTCGACTACCCATCCACTCTTTGGAATGATGGCGGAATCATGTCATGCTTGGTTTCTATGTCGGTAAGATCTATCGATTCTAAGCCGCAATCTAAATCGTGTCTGTATCATCAGTTGGCAGTCATGTGGGACCCGAAAACTTGTTTCTTCGGAATAATACAAAAAACCATGTCGCTACCGACTAGCAACGGTGTGAAATTTTAAAAAATACAATGAGCGGGAGAACGTTCTCTTCAAAACCCCTGCCAAGGACGACGCCGGTGTTCTTGGGGCGAACCATGCATCAACCCAACGTCCTCACTCATGACACGGGATGGAACCAGAGACGCAATCTCGGAGCCGAACCTGGAGGACCCCCGTGATGCAGTTCGTGCGTCATAATTATGTCCCGAATGAACCGCATGTACAAAGCCTTTACCAAAAAAGCTTTTAAGGACGGTCCCTCACTAACCTGCTTGTGTGTCAAAATTCGGAGCCACCGGTCTTAGAGCGTGGAAACTCAGATTCAGGATGATGGCAACATGAGAAGTTAGCCAAAGAACAAGATTTAGCCGAGAGTGAAGGAGAGTAACAACGAAGGCCCCAAACCGACAATTCTGCCATGGATGCTTGCCTAATAACACATACCATTTTCCACTATAACGGACTTAAATGACTAAAACGTACCAAAATACATTGTATTTGTATGTTTGCTATTTGTATTGTGCAGGAAACGGGATATAATATAATACAAGAAAAAAGGACGCAAAAAAA
This sequence comes from Tanacetum coccineum, assembly GCA_026074375.1. Lineage (NCBI taxonomy): Eukaryota > Viridiplantae > Streptophyta > Magnoliopsida > Asterales > Asteraceae > Tanacetum > Tanacetum coccineum. The sequence continues at coordinate 14,420 of BQNB010010690.1, forward strand.
TAAAGCCAAAAATAACAAACAAAATCCAAGCACAAGATAGGAAAGGACCAAGTCAAGTCGAATGTCCTAAAGTCATCCGCATGAAGAGAAAAAATACAAACTTGAGGGGCTTTTAAAAAACTGCCAAGCCTAATAAAGTTGTATTACAAATAGATTAAAAGCCAAGGGCCCAAAACTACAACCCGGGGCTAGAGATTACAATTAAGTTATAAGACTTCAGGGGACCAAACTGCCTACTCCCCCAAAAAGTCTTCTTTCCCGCCCAACAAACCCAGGTACAACTTCGGTGGTCGTCCCAATACCTTTCCCCTTGCCAAATCCACTTCTATCCCTAGCCAAAATCATTTCACCCACCCTACTACTTCCCCCCAGCTGTATAAAGTCCATGTTGGCAATCCTCTCCATTCCCAAAGCATTTCGATGGTTGAGATTGTCTCCAAAGAAGCTCAAAAGAAATCAAAGGCTGGGATTTGCTTTAGACTCTCCTCACACAACAAGCACACTTGTTTTTATCTCTACAAAGAAGCACAAGCTGCAAGTCCAAGACTTCGGCTATAAATAGAGCTTTTTGTAAGCCTTTGAGGCATCTTAGTTTATCTAGTTTTAGTTTTTAAAGTAACTTATATAGTTTTTTTATCTTAGTTTTTAAATTTCCCAAGTCATTTAACAGCTTTTTACTTTCAGCTTTTGTAACACTTTCAAGTCTTAATGGCAAGTTTAAGTTCTTTTTTTTCATAGTCAATTTTTTACAATACCTGTGTTAGTTTCTTTAATTCATATTGTTTTGTGTCAAAAAGTTCTCACACAGCTTAATTATAAGCTGTTTTCATTGAGTAAGGTAAAAATAAAAAAGTTAAGTAGTTTAAGAGAAATCACAAAAATACCACTCTCAACACTATACCACAGCTTAGTTATGGATGATAAGACAGTTCTGGATGGGTATGGGACTCTCACTAGCTTGTTTTAATACAAGCTAGAGGCTTGTCAGTTTCTTTGTTTGACCTGTTTTGGAAGCAAGGGTGTTGTAATTTCTCTTTTTCTTGTTTTTCTATTTTGAATGTAGAACTGCTAAATTGTGCTTTTATCAGTATGTTTGGTGCTTATTTTGCTGAGTTACCTGTTAGTTCATTTGTTGCATGATAGTTTTGAGTTAACACTGCTAGGCCATTTCAGCTTATTTAAGTGCTTATTATTGATTGAAATTTGCTTATATGATATTTTTACTTTGGTATTTGATCAATCTGTTTTTTAATTAGTTTGAACAAAAATGATTTAGAAATGGTTTAAAGGCCTTGTTTTGAACAAGCAGTATAACCCCAAGTTAGTACTGCTAGTTGATTTTAGGAACAGTACTAACTCAACACTAGCAGTACTAACTTAAAGTTAGTACTGGTAGTTATTTCAGTTAATACTGGTAGTTCATTTTAGCTTATCAGCTTATTATCTCTGCTTATTAAAGATTTCCTTAGCTTTTTAGAGTATATTAAACCATTTTCCTTTACTTTCTTTAGGGGTAAGCTTATTTAAGCTTATTTTCCTTTTTCAAAGTATTTTAAGGGTTTATCAGTTTTAGTTTTTTAGCTTATTTATCATTTTAGTTTATTCTAGTTGCTTATTCCAATTACTAAGTGCTTATTAAGGTTAGGTGAACTTCTGTTTTAGCTTGTTTGCTTATTTATTATTTCTTTTACGTCTTGTTATGCCATAAAGCAGTACTAACCTTAAGATAACAGTACTAACTTTAGCCTAGCAGTACTAACTCCAAGTTAGTATGGCTACGTTGTTTTTAAATCTTGTTAGTACTGTTTGTTGGGTTACTTTGTGTTTATCTTGTTTTTAATTTAGCTTAATTGCTTTTTGTATTTGATTATTTAGAGTTAGTTTAGCTTATTTTATTTTGTCTCTTCTTTAAGTTTATTTGAGGTATTGTGCCTTAGTGTAGAAGGTTGTTATTAAGGTTTTTTTTGCCTTTGTGTAGTTTTTGATTCTTGTTCCAGCTTATTCTCTTTGCTATTTTTATGTGCTTTTGCTTATTTTTATCGTTTCTGTGCCCATTTCATTCCTTTGTGACATTCAAACACAAATCATCAATCGTCTTGCGATTTTCCATCTCTAGCCTCGTTGGGACATAACGACCCGGGAACACTCTATACTGCTTCCGGTTTTCTTGATCTCGCGGATTCTGATCCTTTGTTGTATTTATATTTTATATAGATAGATTTAAAGGGTTAGTTTCAGCGAGTCAAAATTTGGCGCCGTTGCCGGGGAGGATTCTTGCACAGCATATCGATACCGTTGTGACAGTTTTGTCTTTAATCCTGGGAATATTTTCTTCTACAAAACATAAAAAGTAACAAAAATATTTTTTCAAATTTTTTTTAGTATAATTATCATACAAAGCAAATGAAAAAATCAACAAAATATAAAAAATATTGGCATAAAAAAAAAATATATAAAGAAAAATAAACTAAAATTTATCAATTTGTTCAAAGTGTGGAACAAGACAAATTTCCCAACTCGAATCAAAGATTTTATAAAAACTTCCAATTGTGTCGTTTACAAGGTATCGGTCATCTCAAAAAGAAATACAATTATACAGTGGGTTATAAGGGGGTTGTTCAAGGAACTACGGACCCGAGAAAGGAGAAATAAAGCTTCGCGCTATTCATACTCCTTCGCTCACCTGAGTGTATTGCTTTTTGGAGCTACCGATTGAAGTATTCTGGACCTATTTGGTTCAAGTTGTCTGTTTTAGGTTCCTGTTAACCGTTTAAATAGATTGTGAATAAACTAAAAAAAACAAAAATACTCTTCTTCGTTTCTATTTTAGTGCATGCGAACTGTTCTCAGCCTCGTCGTCTTACGTCAACAACAAACTACATCAACAACAAGTTCCTCCGAATCTTGTTGAACTTCCCATAGTCACGATGGCTGATAATCGTACTATGGTAGAATTGCTCCAGGCTCCCACCGAGGGATACGAGGACGCAATTGTGGTTCCTGAAATTGAGGCAGCAAATTTTGAGATCAAGCATGGGTTGCTAACTCTTGTCCAGAATAAGCAGTTCTTCGGACATGACAAAGAAGACCCACATGCCCACATCCGTTACTTCAATAAAATCACCTCTACTTTGAGATATTCCTAAGGTCACCCAAAACCACTTTTCAATTAAGTTGATGCTTTTTATTTCTCTCTCTGAGGGGGCAGCCTCCCGAATATTGGCTTGAGAAAGAACCCCCTCCGATCAATTAGACCATGGGATGACCTCGTTGCTAAATTCATTCCAATCGTTTTTCCCACCTTCTAAACGGACACAATCTCGGAACGAAATTACAATTTCAAACAAAGAGTTGACGAGGTCGTTGTTAGTTGAAGGCTTGGGATCGATTTCAAAAGACCTTCTTCGGCATGTCCACTATCATGGATTCTCGGTAGCTTCTCCAACTTGATTTACATTTTACAATGCCTTAAATGTTAATGATCAAGACTCTTTGAACTCCGCCGCAGGTGGTAACTTTTTGGACAAAAGGCCCGCTGATTGCTCAAGCATCATAGAGAGCAAGTCCAAAGTTCGTCACTCCCGAAGCAAAGCCATTATTGCTAAAGTGAGTACGAGCGCTTCCACCTCCGGAGTATCTCCCGATGTTGCTGAATTGAAAGATATGGTTAGAGCTCTACTTCTCGATAAGCAGATATCTCCAGTTCCAGCTCCCGCTCCCATAAAAGCGGTTGAGCACAGTTGGTGTTTACTACGGTGGTGCCCAACTCAATATCGTATGTCCCGACTAACCTATGGCAACAATTACGAGATAACATTTCAAGAATACGTCTTCGCAAGGTGCCGCACAAACTTTCAAACCAGGAATATTTACGGTTACTGTCCGCCACCGAAGGCAAAGGCCAAATCAGACCACCCGGTTTTCCTTCTATGCAACCGCAACAAGCAAGCCAACAATCAGAAGCTTGGAACCATAACCCATAAACCAAAACCGTCGGGAAATGCTACAACCAGGGACAGTCCAAGACCTCCCCAGGTTTCAACAACTTTGCCCCAATATATCACCCAGGGGGTTAATCAACACCCAGGCTTACCGAAGCTCCTGCTCAATCAAAGCTTCGGGTTGTGTCAAAAACTGATTTTGAAAGCCTATGTCAATGCTAATGATGCGGTTTATGCATAACATGCAAAACCAAAATGACCAACATACCGACTTGCTCACCAAAATGTGAATTCCAAACAAGCTTCTACTTCAAGTTCGGGTTCTCTCCTAGCAATACCATTGCCTAACCCGATAGGGTGAATTGAAAAGCAAACGCCTCCAGAAGCAGGTGTTTCATATGTGGGACCTCAAATTCCACCTCAGGTTGGTGGAACGTTAAAACCGAGGTGACAAAGGACACGTTGGCTTCTAGCGACAAGTACCAAAAACGTCAACCTCGATATCCAAGTTGATGGAACTGTTGTCATGCCTTAGAAACCAAAAAACGACTTTACCATATCCATCTAGGGTTAACCAAGGAGACAGTCGCGGAAAAGGTACGACCCTTTTAGCTTTGAAATTTATGAAATTTTTCGGTTCTCCATTCGAGCTAAGCTTTCGCGGATGCTCTCACTGCCCATGCCTAAGTTTGGCACCGATGTTCAGGGCAAGCTTTTGAACAAACAAAGACAAGATCTTGGAATTACCAAAACACCGTGAGTTATTGAAATTGCTCGGCAGTCATCCTAAAGACATTTCCCGAAAAATTAGGAGACCCGGGTCGATTTCTGATACCGTGTGATTTCCCAGAGTTGGATGAATGCTTAGCCCTGGCCGATCTCGGTGCAAGCATCAATCTAATGCCACTCTCCGTTTTTGAAAAGCTTAATCGCCAAGGACTGACCAAAACTAGGATGGTACTCGAATTAGCCGACCGATCAATCTCCACTCCCACCGGCATAGCCGAAGATGTTTTTGTGAAGGTTGGAACCTTCTACTTTCCAGCCGATTTTGTGGTAGTTGACTATGATGCCGACCCTAGAGTCCCGTTGATTTTAGGAAGACCATTTTTAAGAACGGCAAGAGCCTTGATTGATGTACACGGTGAAGAGATGACCTTAAGACATGATGACCAATCCGTGACTTTCAAAGTAGGTGATACAAAAAATTTCTCCTACAATGCCATGGAATCAGTTAACAAGGTCGACTTTATTGATATAGCTTGTGAGGAATATTCTCAAGAGATTTTAGGTTTCTCGGAAGTATTAGCAAATGGAAATTCCACTCCTTCCTTTGAACCAATTGTTGATACCACTTCTCCCACCCTCACTCCATTCGAGGGTAGTGATTTCATTCTTGAAGAAATTGAAGCTGAACTTTCTGATACTTCGTATAAGTCAGGAATTGATGATGCCGAATGTGATCCCGAGGAGGACATTCTTCTTCTTGAAGCTATCCTAAATAGTGAGCCCTTATCACCACTTCCCAACCATGCAAATTATTTTCCTGGGGTTAGAAAAGAACTTAAGATTTGTGAAGCCAAAACCGATGAAACATCAATTGATGAACCTCCCGAGGTCGAGCTCAAGGACTTACCTCCCCACCTCGAATATGCATTTTTGGAGGGTGACAACAAGTTACCAGTCATCATTGCTAAAGATTTGAGTGTCCGGGAGAAAGCCGCTCTCATAAAGGTGTTGCAGTCCCACAAGCGAGCCATCGCTTGGAAACTCTCCGATATCAAGGGTATTAACCCGGAATTTTGTACTCACAAAATTCTAATGGAAGAGGACTACACACCAGCGGTCCAACATCAGAGACGGGTAAACCCAAAAATCCACGATGTCATAAAAAAGGAAGTTGAAAAACTTCTTGACGCTGGATTAATTTACCCTATCTCGGATAGTCCCTGGGTAAGCCCGGTACACTGTGTACCAAAGAAAGGTGGTTTTACCGTAGTTGAGAATGAGCAAAATGAGTTGATCCCAACTCGATTAGTTACGGGATGGCGGGTATGCATTGACTACCGAAAGTTGAATGAAGCCACCCGAAAGGACCATTTTCCACTACCATTCATGGACCAAATGCTCGAGAGGCTTGCGGGAAACGAATACTATTGTTTTCTCAATGGTTTCTCGGGTTATTTTCAAATACCCATCGACCCAAATGATCAGGAAAAGACAACATTTACTTGCCCATACGGAACCTTTGCCTACCGCCGCATGCCCTTTGGCCTCTGCAATGCACCAGGCACATTCCAAAGATGTATGATGGCAATCTTCCATGACATGATCGAAAAAATGATGGAAGTGTTTATGGATGACTTTTCGGTTTTTGGAAGTTCTTTCTCTACATGCCTAACCCATTTGGAAAAGATGCTTAAGCGGTGTGAAGACACCAATTTAGCTCTAAACTGGGAGAAAAGCCATTTCATGGTTAAGGAAGGCATTGTTCTTGGACATAAAATCTCCAAGTCGGGAATTGAGGTCGATCGAGCTAAGATTGACGTTATCGCAAAGCTCCCTCACCCGACTACTGTAAAAGGTGTCCGTAGTTTTCTTGGGCATGCCGGGTTTTATAGAAGATTCATCCAGAATTTCTCAAAAATAGCCCGTCCCATGACCCATTTGCTTGAAAAAGAGACTCCGTTTTATTTCTCCAAAGAGTGTATTGAAGCATTTAACACTCTCAAAAAGAATCTAACCGAGGCTCCAATCCTGATTGCCCCAGACTGGAATGAACCATTTGAACTTATGTGCGATGCAAGCGATTTCGCCTTAGGTGCAGTCTTGGGGCAACGTCATGAGAAACATTTCAGGCCTATACATTATGCAAGTAAAACAATGAATGAGGCGGAATCACGTTACACCACGACAGAGAAAGAAATGTTAGCCGTGGTGTACGCATTCGAAAAATTCCGATCTTACCTTGTCATGAACAAATGCACTGTGTATACGGATCATTCCGCCCTCAAGTATCTCTTTGCAAAGAAAGATTCTAAGGCGAGATTGCTCCGATGGGTTCTGCTCCTTCAAGAGTTCGACTTTGATGTAGTTGACACGAAAGGAGCTGAGAACCTAGCGGCTGATCATCTATCACGATTAGAGAATCCTCACAAGAATGAGCTCGATCCAAAGGAGATAAATGAAAAGTTTCCTCTTGAAACTCTTAGTTCGATTGCTGTTCTTGATGCTAGTACCCCATGGTTTGCTGACATCGCAAACTACCATGCGGGAAATTTCGTGATCAAAGGGATGTCAACCCAGCAGAAAAGAAAATTCTTCAAAGACGTGAAGCATTATTTCTGGGAAGATCCCTTTCTGTTTAAAATCTGTGCGGATCAAGTTATTCGACGTTGTGTTTTTGGCAAAGAAGCCCATGACATCCTCATGGCTTGCCACGATGGTCCCACCGGTGGACATCACGGTGCTAACTACACAGCAAGAAAAGTCTTCGATTCCGGATTCTTTTGGCCCACAATCTACAAAGATGCCCATGAGTTGGTTAAAAACTGCAACTCATGCCAGCGTCAAGGAAAAATTTCACAACGGGATGAGATGCCACAAAATTCCATCCAAGTTTGTGAAATCTTTGACGTCTGGGGCATTGACTTTATGGGGCCATTCCCATCATCCAAAGGCAACAAATACATCCTCGTGGCCGTTGATTATTTATCAAAATGGGTTGAAGCAAAAGCGCTCCCCACCAATGACGCCCGAGTTGTTTGCAAATTTCTTAAATCTCTTTTTGCCCGATTCGGAACTCCCCGAGCAATTATCAGTGACCGAGGCACTCATTTTTGTAATGATCAATTTGCCAAGGTGATGCTTAAATATGGAGTTACCCATCGACTTTCCACTGCATACCATCCACAAACAAGTGGACAAGTCGAGGTTTCCAATCGGGGCTTGAAGAGAATTCTTGAGAGATCAATAGGAGAGAACCGTACCTCTTGGTCAGATAAGCTCGATGATGCTTTATGGGCTTTCCGCACCGCTTACAAAACACCCATTGGGTGTACTCCATATAAGCTGGTTTACGGAAAAGCCTGCCATCTGCCAATTGAGTTAGAACACAAGGCCTACTGGGCCTTGAAACATACGAACTTTGACCTGAAAACCGCTGGTGACCACAGGAAAGTTCAGCTGAATGAACTTAATGAGCTCCGTGATGAAGCTTATGAGAACTCTTTAATCTATAAAGAAAAGACAAAGAGGATTCACGACTCCAAGATCAAGAACCGCGTTTTCAACGTCGGTGATCGAGTCCTCCTCTTTAACTCTAGATTAAAGATTTTCTCAGGAAAGCTTAAAACCCGCTGGTCAGGACCATTCACTATCACACAAGTTTTCCCGTACGGCACCGTCGAGTTATCTCAAAACTCCGGGCCAAACTTCAAAGTGAATGGTCATCGTATTAAACACTACTTTGGAGGGGACGTACCACAATTGGTAGTCCCAGATCTCCAAACATTCCCTAATGTCCAATAAATTCAGGTGACGGGTCAAGCATAGCGACCTTAAACAAGCGCTTCGTGGGAGGCACCCCATGCTTATCTTTCTATCTTCTTTCTATTTTTCTAATTGTGTGACGTGAGGAGGTTTGCCTCTTCCATTTCCCGTGTTTTGTGTTTTTGTTGTTAATTGTCCAGGATTGCCCGGATTGTGAAGAACTCTCGTGCTTATATTTTTATCAAGAGTTTCGCATCCTCAGCTTCATTTTGGGAATCCAGTATCCAAATCTAATCGACTAACGTTTTATCTTTTGGCACACTTCATAAATGACCTTAGATTTACGTAGGTACTCCTTTCAAAACATCGAGGACGATGTTTAATTCTAGTATGGGGGGGATCTTCGATTTGATTTTGCCTGCAGCCGTTGTTATCATGTAATCCCGTTTTTACCACCAAATTTTTGCAAAAATACCAAAAAAATGAAAAAATTTAAAAATTTTCAAAAATAAAATAAGTGTTTTGTCACAGTTTCGACTTTCCTAATGGGTAGAATGAGAATAATTTTTGACTCGATCAGGCGTGTTGAGCCCTAGCTAGTTCCTCAATTGTAGGCTAAGCTTTCACGAGGTGAAGAACAAGAAGTGATAGAGTTAAATATAAGTTTATGTGCTGAGCAAGATTCTTCTAAAACTTATATGAGTAACTTGTGGCTTTTTCTCCCATTAGCTTTTAATCCACCTAATCATACGTGCTCATTTCAATTCAACTAAGTCAATCGATGTTTTTAGAAAAAGCTTCAAATTTGTAACTTGATTCTTTAAAGCGAAGTTTTTCTGTTCTTAATAATTTAAAAGTTAAAATGCCAAAGAAGCATGAATGAAATATGAATGCAAAAACGCATGAATATTAAAATTATGCCAATAAAGCATACATTTGAGTATATGGAGCAAGTAAAAAGATGTGTCGTGATATCCCACTCCGCTAACCACGAGGTGGGGGTTCAAACTAAGACATCTTTACTTCTAGGGATTTGGTGTGTTGTGATATCTCACCAGGAAGCGAGGTCTAGGTGAGGGTTCAAACTAAGACACCTATCCTTAGCCATATTAGGAAGAAGGTGTTGATGTGATTTCCCACTACGCTAGCAACGGGGTGGGTTTTCAAACTAAGAACACCGGTCGTTGGTTGTGATATCTGATAAGTGCTTAATTACACATATCTTTTACCTCTAAAAACGAGCTTAAATGACCAAAAACAGACAAAAACTGCCAAATATAAAGATGTTGCAAAAAGTTCTACAGTTTAAATTTCGCTCTTTAAAATCAAGTTACAAGGACCTAATAAGTTGTTGCTTTTACGTCTTGATTATCTTGAATTTACGACTATGAAACATAATTTGATCTTATGGTCGAGTTGAAATGAGTACCACACATTTAAGTCATATATCATTGTTGGAGTTAAAAGTTCACTAGTCATAGTAATGAGTGCTTAACATTTAGGCTTATAGTGACAAAATTGATCTGTTTAATTGCTTGGTTTACTCTAGTGAAAATCGGGGAAGATGTATTTATGGTTAGGAAATCCGTGATTATTTTATGGGCGCTTCTCATCTATGATCCAATTTTGATAAAATAAAGGATGTCAAAACAGGTAGTTAAGAAAAGAAGAAAATAAAAATTTTAGGGAAGTTAAGTGGTTTTACATATGAAAAATTGGTGAAAACGGGACTTGTCGAAGCTATTGATTCTTTAGTTCCCCTTGACGAACACTTTGCTACTTTTCGAGGTAATTAGTCGAGGGGGATTAAGATTCTTGGTTTCTTGAGTGTTTACTTCAGATACATTAGCTGTGAGGACACGGCATACTTAGTATGGGGGATTTTGGTATGTGCTTAATTACACATACCATTTTCAATTAAAACGGACTTAAATGACTAAAAACGTACCAAAAATACATTGTATTTGTATGTTTTGCTTTTGTATTGTGCAGGATACGGATATTCAAGAAAAGGAACAAAAAGAAAGCCAAAAACAAACAAAACCAAGCACGGAATGGAAAAGACAAAGTCAAATCAAAGTCTAAAGTCAACCAAGTAAAGAAAATACAACTTAAGGGACCAAAGCTGCCAAGCCTTAAGATGTGTTACAAAAAGACAAGGGCTGAAATCGGAAATTGAGGGTGAAGTATAACTTTAGGGACCAGTTCTGCCAATCCCCTAAAGTTATATCACAAAAGGGCGAAAATTACAAGAAAGTTATAAGAAAGGAGGGGCCAAAACTGCCAACCTTCCCAAACTCCATTCTTCCCGCCCAAAACAAAACCCAGGAACAACTTGGGCATGTCGTCCCATACCTTCTCCCTGCAAAAACACTCAACACCCTAGATGAATCATTTCAACCACTCCTCTACACCCCCCCAGTTGTATAAGTGCCAAGTTGGCAATCCCTCACCATTCCCAAGGTTTTTCGATGGCTATGATTGACTCCAAAGAAGCACAAAAGATATTAAAGGCTAGGATTTGTTTTAAAATCTCCTCACACAACAAGCACACTTAGTTTTTGCTCTCACAAAAGAAACACAAGCTGCAAGTCCAAGAGAAGAAGACTTCGGCTATAAATAGAGCCTTTTGTAAGCCTTTGAGGCATCTTAGTAACTAGTTAATGTTAGTTTTTAATTTTTAATATAACTTAGCTTATTTTCAGTCAATTACAGTTTTAACTTTCAGCTTTGTAACATTTTCCAGTTTTAATGCAAATTTAAGTTTTTAAGTCAATTTACAATTCCAAGTATTAAGTTTCTTGAATGTGTTGTTTTGTGTTTAAAAAGCTCTCAATACAGCTTATGTATAAGCTGTTTTCATTAAGTAAAACTAAAAAGTTAAAGTAGTTAAGAGAAAATCACAAAAATCACTCTCAAATACACCACAGCTTACTTTATGGATGATAAGCCAGTTCTGGATGGGCTTATGGACTCTCACTAGCTTGTTTTATACAAGCTAGAGCTTGTAGATTCGTTGTTTGACCCTGTTTTGAGCAAGGGTGTTGTAAGTCTCTCTTTTTCTTGTTGTTCTTATTCATTGCAGAACTGATTATAGTGTTTATTTGTTAGTGGAAAAGTGTTTTGTATAACTTTTTTAGTTAGTACTGTTAGTTTATTTGTTAAAACTGTTAGTTTGGAGTTAACACTGTTAGAAAACCCAGCTTATTTAAGTATTATTTCTTAATTAAAATTGCTTATAAGTGTCTTATTTTGTTACTAGATAATCTGTTTTTAATCAGTGTGAAAAGAAAAATGATTTTTGAAAACTTTAAGGGATGTTTAGACAAGCATGAAAAAAAAAATACTAACTTAAAGTTAGTCTGGCTTGTTCATTTTCTTGGATCCAAAGGGAGCAGTATAAACTTGAAGCCAACAGTACTAACTCCAGTTAGTACTGTTAGTTTAAACTGTTTAGTACTGGGTGGTCCTTTTAGCTTATCAGTTATTTATTTGCTGCTTATTTAAGGAATTCCTTAGCTTTTTAGAATAGATTAAACCATTTTCTTACTAAATCAAAATTCCCCCCTCCCCTTAGGAGTAAGCTTATTTAAGCTTATTTCTTGCTTCATTTGTACTTAGCAGTACTAACCTAAGCAACAAGCACTTAACTTATAGTAGCTAGTACCTAACTCAAGTTGTTACTGTTACGTTTGTAATGTTAGTTCAGTACTGTTAGTTAATATTGTTTGTACTACTGTTAGTATGCTAAGTTTTCTTGTAATTTAGTTTATTGCCTTTTGAAATTTGCTAATTTTGTGTTAGTTTAACTTGTTTGGTTTCTCTTAAGCATTATGAGCTTATTTGTGTTTTTAGTGTAACAGTTTAAGAGTTTTTACCATTCTAGTTTTTATTCTTATTCGCCTTATTTTCTTTGCATTCTTTTTTGGCATTTGCTTATTAAGTTTTCGTGCTCATACTAATCCTTGTCATATTCAAACATCAATGATCAATAGTCTCTCGATTTCCATCTCTTTTTTATAGCCTTCGTTGGGGTACATAACGACCCGGGGAACATCTATCTGCTTCGGTTATCTTTGTCGCATGATTTGATCCTGTAGTATGTGTTGATATTTATTGGGTATATAAAATAAGGGGTGTGAGAGCGAGCGAGTCAAATTTTTGGCGCCTCAGCGAAAAGTAGAATGGTTAGGATTAAAGAGGAGTACGGATTGGCCACTCGTAGAACTTTCTGAGAACCGAGCAATTCTTGAGCTATACGTCTCAAAAGCTACGTTCGATGACATCGATTCGATTTAATCGACACGGATCATTGTTGGAGTATTCTCGAAATAACAAACTTTAAAGGCTTATGGCTTCATCATCAACTCGAGAGTTAATTCTTCACCATAAACATCAATCAAAGCACGTCCTGTCCTCAAAAAGGGTCTCCTGAGAATTAAGGGAATCCGAGGGTCAACAACATATTCAACGACTACGAAGTCGGCGGAAATAGAACATTTTCCTCTTTTACAAAGACATTTCGGCAATACCGGATGGGATAGTAGTCGATCAGTCTGCAAGTTCAAGAATCATTTAAGTAGGAGTAATTTTCGGGAGTAAGAGCTTCTTTCCATATGAAAGAGGCATCAAGTTGATCTTGCACCAGATCGGCTAAGGTAAAAGCATTCTACTAACTCGATAAATCACATGGAATAAGAAACTTGCCAGGGTCTCCAAGTTTTTCAGGCAACTTTTTTAGGATAACCGCCGAACAATTCTCATTCACCGGTGTTTTGGCTAAGTCAAACAATTTTTCTTTGTTATTAAGGAGACTTTTAAACATTGAAGCAAATTTCGGCATATGTAGAAGAGCATCCGCGAAACTGAGCTCGAAATGTAATTCCCTAAAGATTTCAACAAATTTCAAAGCTAGATTATTATCTTTTTATGGAGGCTTTTTTGGTTGGCTCTCAAGGATAAGGTAGAAGATGTTTAGCTTCGGATCAAACAACAGGCTCATCAATGGGAGCTTGAATTTGGACTACCGGAGGTTGGATGTTTTTGGTACTCGGTTGCACCGTATCCTTTGTCACCTCGGGTTCCCGTTCCACCACCTTGGGAAGAGGTAGAATTGGAGGTCCATCATAAGAAATACCACTTCGGGTGGTGATTGCTTTCAAGTCACCTCTCGGGTTAGCAACGGTGTTGCTAGGAAGTGAACCCGTACCCGAAGAAGAAGCGGTATTCATTTGGAAAAAACTAGCCATCATATTCTTAAGCTCGTTGGTTTGATTTGACATTGAAGTTTGTATTGACCAAAAAAGAAGAAAAAAAAAACTTTGCCATTTATTCCTCAATTCATTTTTCACATTATTAATTTGATTTTGCATGGCTTTTATATTAGTATCAATTATCTTCTTGTAATTTGACAATTCATTCGAAGGAGCAACTTGAGTTTGCTGAATCGGAGCTTGATAACTCGGATTTCCTTGATTGTTTCCTCGGTTTTGATTGTAACCTTGATTGTACCGGGTTTGATTATTTTGCACATTCGGTTGAGCAAAACCCGGTGGTCGAATTTGGTTAGCTACACTTTGAGGACGGTATCCGGTATTTCCCTGATTATAGTTTACTGCGGCTGTGAACAAACATAATCCTTGAAGATTTTCTCGAAAAAATTCTGGAAAAACATTTCATCGTGGCAAGACATTTGGTGGGTAAGGATGCGGTCCACCACAAGTAACACAAATTTCCATACTGCTTTCACGGAAGCAGGAGGAGAAGATTTCTGATGAAGCATAGCCTTAACGGCGTCGACAAGAGCGGCAATCTCGGGAGAATGAGGGGTAGAAGAAGAAGGAGCATTCGTACTCACTTTTGAAACAATCGGTTTGTTCCGTGAGTTGCGAACTTTTGACTTGTTTTCAATAATTGTCAAAGCATCCCGAGGAGTTTTAGTCAAAAGATTACCATCGGCGGCGGCATTCAAAGAATCTTGATCGGTCGGGGTAAAGCATTGTAGAAGTATCAAGTTGATGCAACTCCGTAAATCGTGGATAGGGCATGCACGAAGGAGTCCTGAATGGTCCCATCCTCACAATATGATTCATCAAAAAATTGGGCTGTTGAAAAATTCTAATTTCATTCCGGCGATTTTTAGTTTTTGATGGAGAATGTATTGGTTTAAACTTGGTAACTTGATCTTCCAAGTATGAATGGAATGGGGGGTCTTTTTCGAGCAAATCCGGGTTGCCCCTCGATAGCAAAGGAACAAAAAGCATAAGCATAATCGACGAATTAGCACATCTTTATACTTACTCATGGAGTAATCTGTTAAAAACCAACGAATGTGAGCATTGTGGATCTTCTTTCTCAAATCCGTAAAATTTCTTTAAAGTTACGAGATTTAGAAGACCATGTTTAAGCTCAAAATTCTCTGCAAGAATAGTGGGAATAACAATAGCATCTCCGTAACCCTCGGTCGGTGCTTGGAGTAATTCCGCCATAGTACGTTGATCGGCCATCGTAACTACGGGATTTTCTTCAAGAGAAAATGGTTCGACTCTTTGTTTAGAACGTCTACGATTACGACTATTCGGAATCGTAGAAGTAGGATTCGTAGAAGTTTCACCAACGAATTTTGAAGAAGAGTGGTATGTGCTTAATTACACATACCTTTCTCCATAAAAAACGGACTTAAATGACCAAAAACAGACAAAAACTGCCAAATATATGTTTGTTTTGCATTTGTGTTGTGCAGGAAACGGATATTCAGAAAAGGACGAAAAACAAAGCCAAAAACGACAAAACTGAGCACGAAATGGAAAAGTGTGAGAAGACGAAGTAAAATCGAAGCCAAAAAGTCAATCAAGTCAAAAAGTCAACAGAAAAGTCAAACAGTTAAAGTCAAAGTCAACCCCGACAAAGTCAAAGTCAAGAAGAAGTCAAAATCAGAAGAAATATAACTTAAGGGACCAAAAATGCCAAATCCCTAACTGTATTAAAAGAAGAAAAAGACTACAAGGGTGGAATTTGCAATTTACTGAAAATACAAGTAGAGGGGCATTTCTGCCAAACCCTCATACTTGTACCACCTTAAGGACTAGCTCGCTTCTCATTCTATGATCCCAATGTTGATAAAATAAAGGAAGTCAAGCATGTTAGTTAAGAAAAGAAAAAGAAAGGAAAATCCAAAAATATTAGGGATAGTTAGTGTACATATAAAATTTTTGGTGAAATCGGGACTTGTCGAAGCTATTGACTCTTTAAGTTTTCCCTTGACAAACACTTTGCTACTTTTCAAGGTAATTAGTCGAGGGGGATTAAGATTCTTGGTTTCTTGAGTGTTTACTTCATAACATTGCGTGAGGACACGACAATACCTTAGTATGGGGGATTTTGGTATGTGCTTAATTACACATACCATTTTCCATTTAAAACGGACTTAAATGACTAAAAACATACCAAAAATACATTGTATTTGTATGTTTGCATTTGTGTTGTGCAGGAAACGGATATTCAAGAAAAGGAACAAAAAGAAAGCTAAAAACAAGCAAAACCAAGCACGGAATGGAAAGGACAAAGTCTAAAGTCATCCGCATACAACTTGAGGGGCCAAAACTGCCAAAACCTCAAGTTATATTGCAAGAATAACAAGGCAAGGGTCAAAGTTGTAAACTGGTCAAAGATTGCATTCAAGTTATACAACTTGAGGGGACCAAAACTGCCTACTTCCCCAAAAGCCTTCTTTCCCGCCTTGACAAACCCAGTTACAACTTGTATGTCGCCCCATACTTCTCCCCTGCAAAACCACTCGACACCCTAGCCAAAATCATTTCATCCACCCTACTATTTCCCCCTAGTTGTATAAGTGCCATGTTGGCAATCCCTCTCCATTCCAAAAGCATTTCGATGGCTGAGATTGCCTCAAAAGAAGCACAAAAAGAAATTGAAGGCTGGGATTTGCTTTAGACTTACCTCACACAACAAGCACACTTGTTTTTGCTCTCTCCAAAGAAGCTCAAAAGAAATCAAAGGCTGGGATTTGCTTTAGATTCACCTCACACAACAAGCACACTTTGTTTTATCTCTACAAAGAAGCACAAGCTGCAAGTCCAAGACTTCGGCTATAAATAAGAGTTTTGTAAGCCTTTGAGGCAACTAGTTAATTTTTAGAATATCTTAAGTTTAATTTTCAGTTTTTAAAAGTCATTTAAAGCTTTTACTTTCAGCTTTGTAACATTTTCAAGTTTTAACGCAAATTTGAGTTTTTAAGTCAATTTACAATACCAGTGTTAAGTTTCTCAATCATATTGTTTTGTGTTCAAAAAGCTCTCACCACAGCTTACTTATAAGCTGTTTTCATTAAGTAAAAATAAAAAGTTAAGTAGTTAAGAGAAAATCACAAATATCACTCTCAAATATACCACAACTTATGTTATGGATGATAAGCCAGTTCTGGATGGGTTTATGGACTCTCACTAGCTTGTTTTATGCAAGCTAGAGCTTGTAGACTCTTTGTTTGACCCTGTTTTGAGCAAGGGTATTGTAAGTCACTCTTTTTCTTGTTTTCCTTATTTATTATAGAACTGCTTATTAGTGCTTATTTATTACTTATGTTTACTTATTTATGCTTTATCAGTATGTTTAGTGCTTGTCTTACTTAGTTTATACTGCTAGTACTGTTAGCTCATTTAATAAAACTGTTAGTTTAATTGTTAACACTGCTAGGCCATTTTAGCTTATTTAAGTGCTTATTCTTGATTGAAATTTGCTTATAAGTGTCTTATTTTGTTAATAGATAATCTGTTTTTAATTAGTTTGAAAGAAAAATGATTCTTGAGGGGTAAAATTATTAATTTTGAACTAAGTATAGTTCCTGCTGGTAGCATTGTTCCTGCTGCTAGTGGTAAAATTGTAGTTCCTGCTGTTAGACATGTATGGTTCCTGCTGGTAGCATTGTTCCTGCTGGTAGCATTGTTCCTCCGTTTTTTTAATCTAGTTTTTTTTGTAACCAAAAACTTCGTTATTTGTCATTTAGAATCTATTTTAGCTTTTAAATATGTTCTAGGGTTTAATTTGCAAAATTTAGTTTCTTTGACTCTCGTTTTTCGTGCCCGTTTTAGGTTTAAGTTATTTAGCTTTCGTTTTTAGGTTTTATTTAATCATTTTTGTATATTTAATTGGTAGAAATAGAAAACCCATCATAACCTTGTCACATTCAAACACCAATCATCAATCCGTCATTCGATTTTCCATTCAAGCCTCGTTGGGACATAACGACCCGGGAACACCCTATACTGCTTCCGGTTTTCTTGATCTCGCGGAGTCTGATCCTTTGTTGTATTTATATTTGTTTAAATTTATCTATATATAAAGAGGGTTAAGTTTCCGCGAGTCAGGTGCTCTGCCTAGGGAGTTGTAAAACTTCTTGTTGAAGTCTAACGACGACCAAATTTTTGCCGCCGCCGCCTGGGGAATAGTTAGGTTTTGATCATAGTTTAGCTTAGTTCTACTTGCTTGAATCCTTTCAAGTAAGATTTAATTTCCGCATATTAGCTTTCTTGTAGTCTATCTTTTTTTCGTGTTATCTGTTTTGTAACCCATTCTCGTCAACCACCATGGGAGACGAGAATCTTATCCGTACTCTAGGAGATTACTCCAAACCAAGCCACGAGGGCTATAGGAATACCATCGAGCCCCCTGAAGGGAATAATGTGGTACCTCTTCGATCTGACACCATCCGGTTGGTGCAAAATGGATGCTCATTCCATGGACTTCGGTCCGAGGATCCAAACCAACACCTCAAGGATTTCCTTAAACTTGTGGACTCACTTGACCTTGACGGTGAAAATAGGGAAAGAACGCACCTGCGTTTATTTCAATTTTCCCTACGCGATCAAGCTAACAATTGGCTTGAACGCCTTCCTGCAGGATCCATCTCTACATGGGAGGATCTTGCTACCCGATTCCGTGCTTAATTCTTTCTACCGGGAAGGACCGCAAAACTCCGCAACGATATCCTGATGTTCCAACAACATCATGGAGAATCTTTATCTGAAAGATGGACTCGTTTCAAGGACTTACTCCAAAAAGTCCCTCATTATGGCATCGACCTATGGCTTCAAGTTCAAATCTTCTACGATCATGTCGACAACACCATCCAAAGGAGTATTGACTATGTGGCAGGCAGGAAACTCAGAAAACTAAGGCTGGATGAAGCTTGGACCGCTATCGAGAGGCTAGCCTAATACAAGAATGAAGAATGGAATGATGCCGTTGTTCCAGAGGATGCGAGCCTCGATTATAAAAATCCTGACATTGAGCAATTACTTGGGATCATGGAACATAAAGGCGATACGCTCATAAAGGACACGATCTCGTTAATGGGAAAAAGCGAGAGCGCATTCTGGTTAGCAACCAACGAGATGTA
Source organism: Tanacetum coccineum (assembly GCA_026074375.1). Classification (NCBI taxonomy): domain Eukaryota; kingdom Viridiplantae; phylum Streptophyta; class Magnoliopsida; order Asterales; family Asteraceae; genus Tanacetum; species Tanacetum coccineum. The sequence goes on from BQNB010010690.1 coordinate 33,266, forward strand.
TTGACCACCCTCTGAGCCATCGCGTCAAGAAGAATTTGAGCACATTGTGATGAACTTCATCTACGATCAAGAAGAAAGAATCAGACAACTCGAAAATTACATGCAAGACATTATAGATGAATTCATGGAATTCTCTTCAGAAGTCGCACTAAGACTAAAGGATAGGATAAAGGAAAGCGAAAGTAAACCTCGAAAAATCAAGAAAATCAAGAAAATCACAAAGTATCCAGACACCAAGGTCCTGGAGAACAGTACTAAACATAACTTCTTTGAAAACCTCAAGAAGAAAACGTTTCCTACTCCTGCAAGTCATCTATGTATAAGATAAGTATGGAAAATACCCTCGAATCCATCTCAACATCGAAAGAATATCTTTGGGTTTAAGCTTGGAAAGAGGGCTAATCAGTCACATCATAACCCGAGCAATTCACCAACCATTTAACCACCTACTCAAGGCAACCCCCCCTCATGAATGACGACCCTATTAAATGTGACCCTCTTCCCACTGCTCGTCTACATTCATAGATAGCAACCATGTATTTGATCCGGGAGGAAAGATACACGATCTTTCCTTAAAAAGTCATGGGTTGCAATTTTGAAATCCTTAGAACAACAAGGGCCCAAACTAAAAAACTTGCTCGTGACGCCGTCACAATTAATACGTGACGCCGTCACAGCGATTCGGGTCTAAAACTTATAAAACCTATCACAATTCCCTTTTTCCCTTCACACCCACAAAAACAGCCATCAACAACCTCCATCAAGCCCTAATTCGATTCCTACCATTTCACGATCATTCATCCTCAATCGGTAAGTAAATCACTCCTCCTACTCTTTCGATTTCATTTAATCAATTTTATACCCACTCTATTGAATGATTCCCTTAGTTTGATTCACACCCAATTGATTGAAAGTAGAAACAATTGGACATCAATCTTAAGTAGTTGTTGTTACCTTAAGTATTGAATCGTCCGAAATCAACACTTTTGCAATAATAACTCGAATCTAGGGTTGATGACTCTAATTTTTCGAATCCCTATTATGGGTCTGATGCTAAGGGGGTATTTGGGAACATGTTTATCGGAAAACAGCTTAATTTTCCCTCGTAAAAACATTTTTTTGAATCAGACACCCTGTGACGGCGTCACATGTTACTGGTGATGCCATCGCCTCCCTCTGAATGAATACTCAACTTTATTCTCACTTTCTAACTCCTCTCATTTCTTGTTCTAACTTAAATATAGGCAATGAGCAAGAGAGCTAGAAGAACCAGGGGACATTCCTCCTCAGCCCACAATGAAATAATGGAAGAAAAGGTCCACAAATTTGGATTGTTTAATAACGAGGATCATCAAATGAACTACAACACCCTCGCCTGACGCTCTATTTACTCCGGGGATATTATGGATTGGGAATTCCTCTCTAACAAGGGTTTTTCTCAGTCATTATTTGACTCTATCAACATCGACCCTTTTTCCGGGCTACAATGGGCTAACCTTTTCCAAATTAACGAACCCATTTTTCGCGAGCTTACTCGCGAATTCTTTGCCTCATTTGAGTTTGATGCCACCCCTTGTAGGTATGACCCTCTACACAAGGGCATCAAATTTAGATTGGGAGGAGTGGAAAGGGAAATGCACCTTCTTGAGTTTAGATGAAGGGTTGGTTTATACTCAGAGAGGGAGTCCCGAGAGGTTGCAACACTTAGTGGTTTGAGAAATGCGGAAACGGTCAATGCCACTTATTTTACTCATTTGTTTGAACCCACTATTGGTGATGGCGGATATAATGTAGGGAATACAAAGGGTAAGTCTATTAGGAACCCAAGGATCAAGCTTACTCATCGGTGCATCACAATGACCATTACGGGTAGGAAGGAAACCACCAATCGTGTCACTGAAATCAACTTGTTTTATCTCTATTGCATCTTTGGGGAAGGAGTTATTTGTAACATCCCTTATTGGCTCGCTAAGTACCTAAAGAGCGTAAGGGATAAGATTGTGATTTTCAGGGGAATGTTTGTGACAAAGATAGCTCGATCTCTTGGTTTGCTCACTAATGAATTGGTAAGTGTGCTAAACCGTTAACCCATGTCTATAGAAAAACATCATTGATTAAGATGGGGGTTATCATGGAACTCGAGGGTGAGTGTTGTTGGCCAGCTACTAGAGGGGTTGCGAGGGAAGGTGGAGGTGATGATGAGGAAGGGAATGGAGAAGGGGGAAACGAAGAGATTAGGGGCTTCGCGGACATCTACCATAGCATGAGCTAAGGTGAATGACAAGTCCATCAAGCACAATGGATGGGTCAACAGGATAAGCGATGGGGAAGGCTCAACACTTGGATGGGGCAACAAGACCAAATATCCAGTTGGATGTATGAGAACACCGTCTGCTAGTTTCAGTACCCGTCGACCCGCAATAATCTTGAGCTACACCTCCAGATTGATCCATTTCCTGGGTTCGAAGCCAACTACCCTCCTTATAGCTATCAGGGACACATGCCTCCCGGCTATACATACCGCCCCGACCCTCGTCATAATGGCTCCTCTTGATCACTCTTGTTTTATTCTAGTGTTACTTTCATACCTTGTCATTCGAACAATTATGGTTTGTAATAGTTTCTAGGGTTTGAACACTTTAACTCTTGTTATGAATATTTCTATTATGAATTAGCTTAATCAATGTCATGTGTGTTTTAATTCTTCATAGTTTGTTTTATTATGTTTGAACTATCTTGTAATTATGCTTTGTATTGTCTTTAACCTCGTCTTAATTTCAATCAAAGGTAGTTTGCAAACAATAAGTGTAGGGGAATTTATCCGGCTTTTGAGCCAAATTCAAACATGTTAAATGAATTGTTTAGATTAATTCGCGTCAGTTTTGAGTTATATGATTAAATTGTTAAATCTCATGTTTTATGCAGCAATTTTTACAAGAATTAACTTATGGAATCAAGTGCAGGAAATTTTTTATCAAAAACAAAAAATTTGTTTTCACAGACTGTAGAGACGACATCACAATTAACACGCACGCAGTCACCACGACACCTGTGACGGGGTCACACAAACCCTGACGGTGTCAAACGCCCAGGTTCAGAAAACTTAAAGTTTTTAATTATTTTTGAAAATAAATCTTGCACAACACTTAATATATGTATTCTTCTGTTATAAACCTGCAAAAACCTAATGAGTTTAACAATTCTCTCATCCTATCTATCGACTCAAACCCTAAATTCATATTGTATATTAGTAAATCGCACATTTTATGCTTGGTATAGTTGTCTTTGTCGTTGATTACATGTTATATTTGATGAGAAGAAGCTTGGAAGTTCTTAGGAAGTTTCATTGGATGATTCTCAGAGGACGATTTAACCAGTTATCGCATGTTTCTTATCCATTATTGAGTAAACAATAGGAGTACTAGTTTATTTTCCTTGTTTTCTTTTCCCTTTATTCGTTTTAATAGGTACTTCTAATGTTCAACTTAAGTGTAGGGGGAAAATAAGCCTTAGAAACTATTCTTTCATTTGTTATTTGCTTTGTCCTTAAAATGATGGGTAATATATCGAAACATATCATAAGAGGTAAGTTTTACCCAAATTAAAATTTTTTTTTGGGTAAAGGGTTACCCCGGTAAAGTATATTAAAACCGAAAAAAGTTAAGTACAAATGGAATGTGGCTGAAGTACCACATTAACCTCAAGCTAAACAGCTTGATAAACACCTAAAACCAGAGCTTATGACATGCCATAAACTCTTACAACTCTAGAAATAACTAATTGCAACTAGAACACATAACACAACTAAACAAGCTAACCAACAGCAGCCGTGAAAGATGAACTTCCACCAGCTTTTGTGTTTTGAATTAAGTTAGCCGATTCATCATACACATTTTCCACATCTTCTTCATCATCTTCTTCTTCATTTAAGGCAGGAAAAGAATTAGACATGGAGAGATTATCTTTCTGAGATGAATTACCAGTCGTCTTCAAATTTTTTTTTTTTTACGACACATACCGACGAAAACCGAGTATTAATAGCGTCTCATGGATAGGAATTTATATGACTAGCACAATAACCCTCAGAATTCCACCCCAAAAATATGAGGTTCGCCCTTAGATCTTTAGGAATTCGGGTACCCATCGTTGGTAACCCAAGATGGTTTTATCTTTACCCGGTTCAAGTTAAGGCTGATATGCAGGCGTGTATGTCTATTCCGTCGTTACAGCCATGTATGCATTACCTTGTCACCTTTTCTGGAATGTCTGGTGTTAGTAAAATTCATATGAGTGTACCGGTAGTGTATTAAATTCTAGAACTTGTTATTGTGATGCATCTCAAGACCGCATAGTGAATATTAGGATTTGCTTGATAAGAGGCATTAGGATTAACCCATGTTTAAACCTGTAATTGTTATGATGGTCACACCGATCATATAACTATCCTACACCTTTGCCATGCACTCACCTTTAGTGCAGGATACCCCTAGTATAACCCTCCGAGCCTATCCTTTTTCACGGTTCTTGTAATTTTCTGGTTAATCCGGACTATTAATGAAGAGCATTATCACCCTTAAACCAATCGTTGCACCCAAAAATCCTTAGCCTACCCCTTATGTACTCTTTTTTAGTACATTATTGTGTTTAAACCCAAGTTAATTATTAAGTACACGGTTGCTAAGTTCTTATCCTTGTAAATACAATTTTGGGACGATTGAGATTCATGGTAGTATTTATTTTGCGGAAGAATAAGGAAGAAAAGTTAAGTCAATACCCCCATATATTTGTCAAATGATCTCCTTGTTATTTTGATCCACCTCAATACATGTCATTAGATAGATTGTAAATATCGAGCATGTAAAAGCTCAAGTGTAGGGGTATGTATTATAAACCCCATGTGATGTATTATGTTATTTGATGTGTGCTTAAACACACATTATTTATAACCTAAAAAACACTATTAATTGGACTAAAAACATGAAATATGCTTAATATTATTGCAAATATATTTGATTTATGTTTTTATGTCTTGCAGGTACTAAGGGTTGAAAACGAAGCAAAAACGATGACTTTCGGACAATGTTTGAAGACGTTTACGTGTTTTTCAAGGTCAAGACGAAGTCGGTAAAATTCCCTGAGCATGCCATTGGAAAGAGCACGAAAAATTGAGTTTGTTGATAAAATATAATGCCTAAAAACATTAATAATATTTTTTCACATCTTTACGTTTTGATAATCACAAAATATAAAAACGATCAATGTAAAATTAAACGTAAACAAGTATTTAGTAGTAAATATTCATTTCAAACTTATATCACTCAAATGTATGAATAAACAAATGCTTATGCATTTTAATGACATATGAAAACTTTATAACAATTGTTGTAAACTTTTTATAAATACACAAAACATTTTTTACATTTAAAAGAAATGTTTATTCAAAATAAACATTTTGAATTTCAAATGTTCGGACTAAAACGCTAGAACTGGATCCCGTAAACACCACCCCTGAATAGGACAAAAGAGAGAGCGTCTGAAAAATAAAGGCTCCCGCCTTAATTACAGGGTGACCCTCTAATTTTAAATAAGGGGGCCGGCACCCTATTTAAGGGGGCCAGCCATAGACTCCGCTCCTCCTTCTTGTCCTATAAATACTGGACTATTCCTCAACATTTTTCTCACCTTTTGCACTCATTCTTTCTGCTCAAAACAGCCCACTTATCCTCTCTAAAATCCTTTGATCATTTAATCATAAAGCTTTGTTTCCAAGTGATCCAAGCTATATTCCTCAAGTGCAAGAGAAGAATACTTCCATCATCAAGTGAAGAAGTATTACACCTTAGTGTGCATAGCAATCTTGTTGCATTCATATCACATATTTGTAAATCAATTGTATATCTTGTAGTTGTGTGTAGTAGCTAGATCTTGGTGATCTTTGTAAGTATAGTTAGATCGTTGTGATCTTACCAAGTAGTGTTAGGTAGTTGTGATATAAGTAGTGTGGTGAAGTGAAGTCGTGAAGTTGTGAAGAAGTCGTGAAGTTTTAAAGAAGTCGTGAAGTTGTGAAGAAGTTGTGAAGTTGTGAAGAAGTCGTGAAGTTGTGAAGTCGTGAACAAGTCGTGAAGTTGTGTTGTGATAGATTGGTTCTAGCTAAGATTAGAACTCGACATTTAGCTTAGTGTCGTAAATTGATATAAGCAACGTTGTGTACGGTTTTCTCCGCCATAAGGGAGTTTGTTGACATAGTGAAGAAAACTCTCGAGTTTGGTGCTCGGGGAGTGGAGTAGGGCGAAGAGGTGCTTCGTTACCGAACCACTATAAATCCTCGCGTTGTGGTTTGATTGTTCTTACTCTTATCTCTTGTCTTACTTTATCATTTCATATATTTACATTGTTCATATTGTGCAAGCATTGAATTCACAAAAAGGTCGAATCTAAGTTTTACAAACATACATAAAACTTAAATTTAAAAAGCGGTAAACTATTCAACCCCCCTTCTAGTTTTCCACAATTGGTATCAAGAGCCACGTTAAACAAGATTTTTAAAATAAATTGTATTTTAAAACTTGAATCGATCTATGGAATCGGAAAAATATTTAGAAGGGCAATCTATGCAAAGACCACCACTATTTGAAAGTGATGGATTTATTTATTGGAAAAATAGATTCGAAACTTATGTGAAGTCAAAAGATCTAGATCTTTGGCATGTTATTACCGATGGTGATTTTCCTCCCATTCAATTTAATCCCGAAACTAAAAAGGATGAAATTGTATCTTTTCACAAACAAAATGATGATCTTAAAAAGAAACTTGCTAAAAATAATGAAGCCAAAATGGTAATTTATAATGCTTTACCACGTAAAGAATATGAAAGAATTTTTATGTGTCAAACCGCAAAGGAAATTTGGGATACTTTGTTAATCACTCATCAAGGTAATAATCAAGTCAAAGCAAATAAAATAGATCTTCTTGTTCAACAATATGAACAATTCATGATTCCGGAAGAGGAATCAATAGATAATGCTTTTGCTAAATTTAACACTATTATTACTAGTCTAAAAGCACTTGATGAAGGTTTTTCTAGCAAGAATTGTGTTAGGAAGTTTCTTAGGGCATTGCATCCTAAATGGCGCGCAAAAGTCACGGCAATTGAAGAATCAAAGAATCTAACAACTCTTTCACTTGACGAACTTATTGGAAATTTAAAAGTCTATGAAGAAGTAATCAAGAAAGACTCCGAAACCGTCAAAAACAAAAGAGAACAAAGTAGATCTATTGCCTTGAAAGCTAGAAAGGAATCTAGTGATGAAGATAGTTCAACCACCGATAGTGAAGATGAAGAATACGCCATGGCCGTAAGAAACTTCAAGAAATTCTTCAAAAGACAAGGACGATTCGTAAAACAACCATATGAAGAAAGAAGATCATTCCAAAGAAATAAAGATGACAAAAATAAGACAAGTGAAAGAAAATGTTTCAAGTGTGGAGATCCAAATCATCTCATCGAAGAATGTCCGAAACAATTAAAATATCTATATCAAAGGGCGTTCGTAGGAGGAGCCCGGAGTGATAGCGACGATAATGAAGAGGAGAAGACAAAGGACAAAAAGTGTCTTATGGCTAAAGATTCCAATGAGGTACTTTCCGAAACCGAATATTTTAGTGATGACCAATCATTACTAGACAAAAATGACTTAGATAATGAATATAGTAGACTATGCAAATTAGGACTAAAAGTCATGGCAACAAATAAAACTCTAAAATAAGCTAAAATAGAATTAGAAAATGAAGTACTAGAACTAAAAAATAAATTATCTATGTTAGAAAAAGATAAGGAAATAATTTAAGAATGTAAATTATGTCAAGATCTTAAGCTTAAAAATGTGGTGCTTAGAAAAGAAATATCTAGGCTAGATAAATTTAATGATAGTAGTCACTCACTTAAGAAAATAATAAATTCTCAAAAAACTTGCAGAGATAAATCCGGATTATTTTTTAATTTTACCAAAGGATCACCTAGCGAAACCAAACAAGTAAAGTTTGTAAAAGCTCAAGAAGTCGAGTCAAAAGAAAAATTGATAGAATCAAACCCAAAATTTATACTTATAAATAATACGAAAAATTCCTATTGCAATTGATGATGAAGTAAAACTTTTAACAAACCCTCCTTAAAACCCGGAGTCGATTTACAACCCACAATGAGTCCTAAAACTCAACCTCCTAGAAATGGACTATTAATTCCTCATCCTCGGACCAAAACACCTCGACCTAGGAGAGGACAATGGTAGACGCAAATACCTTAACACTAATCACACAATTGAAATTGTCCACACCAACCAAAATTTCACCAAATGTGCAAGTAGCTCACCCATTGTATGTGCCCAAACCAATAGTGCAAAATAAGATGTGTAAACATAACTTTGGATAATCAGAAACGTGGGACCCAAATGTGCTAAGAGTCATCACAATCTGTGAAGTGGTAGTTATCTACTAACATTCTTTGTCTACGGATCCTATAGATTCATGATAAGTTCCATGAACCCTTAATCATTTACATTCTGAAGTACATTAACAAAGAGACTATTCTAATGATCTAAGGTACGTCTCTCACGTTTCGTCATATCGTAGAATATAGATTACAATAATGTCTATGTGTTTCTAATCATAATTAGTATAATTAGTTTCTAAAAATGATAATGTAGTCTTACTAGAAATACAATTTTGTTGGTTTTTCTAGCTTTGGAAAGATAGTTCTTTAATGAAACATACTACGCCTTTCGTTTAGATTAAAATCTATTCTACAAAATGGAAATCTTTATGACCACGTTACAAACACGACGAGATGAAGATGAGCAAACTAGTGGTTAACAATTAAACATCGAAGAGGATAGTCCCGCAACGATCATAGACACACATGGAATGAAACAAACTCCCCTTCGACATCAAAACGATCGACTCGAAACCATGTCAACCATCCGGCCTACGACATCTGCCTCACGTCTACGATCTACTACGTCTATCGATATCATCTCTAGTACTCATTCAATATTTAATTGTCTTGGATTTTCTCAAATCGGACATTAAATTAATTTAATTCTGAGATAATTTTCTCACTCCATTAACTAGAGAGTTAATGAAAAAGTCACTTAATCCGCGTTAAGTCTTCCTTCGCTAACTACTTGATTATCTCATCCGGAGTAATCAATTTTTTTTAACGAAAAGTTAATTAAAAATGTTAAGTATTCCTTCTCGATTATATTAAATAATATTACTAGTATATTCCAATGTATTTTGACACTTATCAATCACCAAAAAAAGCCAAAAATCGAAGAATTTTTTTTGGAGGGCGGGCCCCCCCCCCCCCCCCCCCCCCTTAAAAATTGAGGGGAACCGACCGTGTAAGTTGGGCGGAGACAACCCCCGCCCCCTTAAATATTTAAGGACCGCCACTGAAAAATAAACTTCCCTTTTTCATTCGCAAATACATAGCCCAAACACCCATTTTTTTCCTTCTTCCATCGTTCATTCACCTGCTGTGAGAAATACCCCACCACCAATATCACCAAAATCAAACTTCAAATCATCCAATATACCAAAATTCGCAAGAGGGCAATTACAAACAAAATCATTCCAACAACAATCAATTGTAAGTGTTTCACATTCTTTATGATTTCATCTAATTTTGCTCCCAATCAAAATTGGGTGTTCTTTATCATTTTCATATTTTTTATTTTTGTCAAGGATTTTCATAACTACAATGATACCTGTAGTCATAGGAACACTACATTCATGATTGAATTGAATCAAAACACTAAATTGATTCACAAATTTTTGGTTCGAAATTATCATAAATATACTATCATATTTTATTTAACAAAGTTTATTACATTTTTTAGATTGCATGCCAAAAAACATGTAGAAAAACACTATTTTGTCCATCAAAACGTACATTTCTAATGTATACTTTTCGAATCAATAGAATTATGTATTATACAAAGAAAGGGGTGTTTGCGGCTCGTTTCTTAGATCAATTACTAGGGTCAAAATGACCACCACAAATTTTGGTCCCTTTATAAACTCCTTAACTACTTGTATAAAGTCTTCCAGATAATAATAAATTCATATATATGTTGATATATTTTGTGATTGGTATAAAATAAAGGGGCGTTTGGCATAACCTTTTAAGAACATGACTTTTGAATAAAAATAAACACTACTTAACTTTTTTCAAGTTAAAAATAATAAACCTATACTCATCACCATGATATATACTTGACATATAGTTTTTTGACAAGCTTAAAACTAATTTCCAGTGATTATAGAGAGCGTCTTTGGCTTCATGAACGTTGGTGTTGAATATATAACAAATTATAATTCTTTGACATCGTAGATAAGTTTCAAAATAAATTTAGGAACATATGGATCACTTCTAGAGTTTTTTTTTGGTCGGAAGTAAATCCTTGGTCCCACATTTGTCATTATCCTAAAATTCATTTTATTTAGTAAAAAATTTTCTTTTAACAACCTTATGTTGTTGAAAACCTTGTTTAGGGATTAAATGCCCAAGAGCCACTTCAACCGATATTTTCCCTCACACAAATTCCTACATCCCAAAGTATCCCAAAATCCCCGACATTTTTCCCCACAATTGCCGAAATTCTACTAATCCATTGAAAATCATGCAAACATTCACGAAGGGGTGTCGAGTGGTATTGATCAAAGCCTACTACAAATCCAACAACATCGAGCGTCTCTTCACAAACATTCGCTTTACGATGGCCTAATAAATCTAACAAACCGATTGTTCCAAGATTCATTCTTGATTTCTATAGTCAAGTCATGGTTCAAACCGATGAATATGGCTATCTTGTCATCTCCTTTATGATTCAACATGAATTCATAACTCTCACTCTTGCCCAATTCGGTCAAATCCTCAAAATTCCTTACAACTGGTCAGTTCCGTTCACCAAGAGGTGGACCATTGAGCTCTTGAGTATGCTCAAGAAACCGAGGGAACATAATCCACTCGGACCTTTTACCAACTGCCCGATATATTTGTTCGACTTATTGAATTGGAACGTGGCATGGAAGACCCGTACCATTAAAAGTCACACCGTCACCCACACTCTAAATCAAATCCTCACTAAGTGAACGGAAGCCCTAAACATGACGCAATTGGGAAGAACTCATTGAAGAGAAGTGTTTCGGGCAAGGAGGACATTAGGACCATCTCCCCGCTTATCTTGCCTCGACATGTTGTATTGGTGTTGTTTTGCCGAGGACAATACAATCTTGCTGTACGTCTTTGTCAACGAATCGAAGGTGCTATGAGCAAATCCAAAAAACCGCCAAGTCTCCATAAGGTATGTTCTTGACTCGCTTTATCCGACACATCATGGAAACATATCCTTCACCTCGACAAGAAATTTATACATTGTTGATTGATCATGCGCCTCTTGCTCTTAAACCAACTCGGAGATACCTTCAAAGTGATCGTGGCAAGGCATGCCATTCCGTCTCATCCTCATCTTCTCATCATCATGGCACGTCATCTCATCAACATGATGATGTCAAAACTTCTCGTGCAAGTACTCCATCTCCTACCACATATCTTAACTCTCTTTAATCCACGCAACTACCAAAACTACAAAAAGTAACAAATGTCTTCCCTTCCGAACAAACCGATGAAACTCTCTTTGAACGACAAACCACCTTGCTCAACCAAAACCAAGAAATGCATAAGGAGAATGCGGAGAGGATTTCAATCATTTGGAAAGGCACTAAAAGGAGTGTTTAGCAAGAAGAAGAAATGAAGACATAGAGTGAGGAACTAGATGGCTAAATGTAGTTTAAGACAATTTTTAACTTGATTATGTGTATGTTATTAACAACTTAGTGGTGATCATCCAAATATTTGAAAGACTTATATGTTTGGTTATCTTTTTAGGTGAATATTTGCCTATGATGCCTTAAACCCTTTGGTTGTTTTATTAAATCAACTAGTTATGCCATTTTGGTTTCATGATTTAATGTGTTTATTATATGTTATAAGATTAAATATGCTTATAAAACTCTATAGGGCTTGCTGCAAATTAACCACCAAAATAAAAATACCCTCACAAAAATTATGAGAAAAATTCATTTTTCTATAAAAATGAACCTGACCAGTGGGCGTGCCCCTTAATCATAGGTCGGCCACCCTAAATTTAAGGGACCGCCTTAGCCCTTCACGGGTAAAACAATATTTTTCACTGCTTTTTTCCTTCTTTTACCTAGTATCAACTATCTTTACCCAGAATGCTTGAACAACATTTGGAATTCCCTAAACTTATCTAAATTCATTCCATGTTCAAACAAATCTCTTCCCAATAAAATTCCATCCAAGAGCAAAACAAACTAAATTCACCAGCTCCTTCACTCATCGTCAACTTCCATAACACATTCATGCCTTCCACTAGATCTGTTCCATTTCCAAGGTCCCAAAGACAAAAATCAACAAATCATTCCACCAAAACAATTGTATTTGGATTTAACCCTAATGAACAAAAAACTCCAGCACCCAAACTTTGCCAAATTCATCACCTATGCTCCTAATGCACCCACTAAAAACAACCACACCAAAAGACACTCTTCATCTTTAATTGATTACATTCCCAAATCACCATATCACCCTCCCCAAAGTGGTTTTCGTGAACCCATCAACATCTACTCCTCCAAAAGTTTCTCTACCAATTCTAACTCAAGATAATGCATCAATAATTATGACATCACTCTCCACTCTTTCCCAAATACCACCACTTGATGTCTAAATTGAAACTTCATCACCTTCACCCACTCTCATTTGCACATCCTATCATCCCCTTGAATTTTCCTTGAAGCACATGGTAACTCATTTCGCCTTTGTGTATCCACAACCGAACCCTCATTTTTTGGGTTAATGATGACTTCACTATAATGTTTTCATATAAATGAACACAAGCTCTCACAACCACCAATCATCATCACACCACCTCCACCATCAACCCCTAACTAACATGCTCTATGTTTATCTCTCCAAAATAATTGATCCGTCTACCATTATGCATGCAAGTTCCTATGGAGCTTTACTAGTATAATGGACTTTTGTTCTTTAATTTCATGTATGTTAAGCCGGTTATATTTTTTTTTTATTGGTCCTTAGTCATGCATATTGTATTTCACACAACTACTATAATTTTAATGAATGATCATTGTTGGTTGTATGTCAATTTTCTCCTTGCTACAGGTTAGAAATTTTTGTATTGTTCTACCCTTTTGTAGCCAGAAACCATAGCTTGATATCTTGTGCCCCTCGAACGAGGGGGAGGGAAGCACCATCAAGGGGAGGCATTTATTCCGTCGATTTTTCTAGCAATTCTCGACGATGCCATTTTTGTTCCCTAACAAAAAAGGGGAGAAATGACAGAGCAGACTCCACGAAATGACATTTTATAAAAAAAATTTTACATTGAATGAGTTTAAAATTTGTAATCATCAAAAAGGGGAGATTGTTGATAAAAATATAATCCTAAAAACGATTAATAATAATTTTTCCACATCTTACGTTTTGATAATCTCAAAATATTAAAAACGTTCAAGAACGTAAAATTAAACGTAAACATATTTAGTATAAATATTTTAATTCAACTTATAATCATCAAGTTATAAATAAAACAACTGCTGAGGCATTTTATGATCAAAGAAACTTATAAATGTTGTAAACTTTATCAATAACACAAAAACATTTTTTTACATTTTAAAAAGAAATGTTTATTCAAATAAACATTTTTAAATTCATTCCAAATTTTCGGACCAAAAGGGCGAGAAATATCCAGTAAGACACCATCCCCTGAATAGACAAAAAGGAGCGTCTGCAATAAGGGGTGGCCCTTAATTAGCAGGGCGGCCCCATAATTTTAAGGGGGTGGCAAACCCTATTTAAGGGGGTCAGCCATAGACCTCGCTCCTCCTTTTTGTCCTATAAATACTAGACTATTCCCCAACATTTTTCTCATCTTTTGCACTCATTCTTTCTGCTCAAAACAGCCCACTTATCCTCTCTAAAATCCTTTGATCATTTAATCATAAAGCTTTGTTTCCAAGTAATCCAAGCTATATTCCTCAAGTGCAAGAGAAGAATACTTCCATCATCAAGTGAAGAAGTATTACACCTTAGTATGCATAGCAATCTTGTTGCATTCATATCACATATTTGTAGTTATGCATAGCAATCTTTTGCCCCGGCGTTTCAGAAGTACACTGCCCTTATCTTGGACTGTCATATGTAATACTTCTACCTTTTGGGTTGGGGCGTTACATCCATTGACTTCGGCCCAACTCCTTTTAAGTTTTATAACTCGTGGCTCATTGATAAGAAACTTCACTCCATCATCAATGATTTCTAGGTTAGTCATACTACTAACTACATGAATCCTATTATTTCTTTTAAGAACAAAATGAAAGCCTTAAAAGCTGTCATTAAGGATTGGTCTTTGAATCGAAAAGATGCCCAGACTTGTGAAAAAGAGGACCTCATCAAAAAACTTCATGATTATGATGCTAATATTACCTCTCGTTTTACGGATCTCCTGGTTGATGACCATCGATCATGCTGGATTGACAAACTTCGTAACATTGAGTTAAAAGAGTCCACTGACTTTTCTCAGAAAGCCAAAATTAAGTGGGGTATCGAGGCAGACGAGAACACCAAATTCTACCACACGATTGTCAATAAAAAACGTAGGTACTTATCTATTCAGGGGATTAAAGCTGATGGAATCTGGATTGATGATCCTATTAGGATCAAAGATGCCTTTCACTCTTTTTATAATCAGAAGTTTCAAAAGATTGAGGTAACTAAAATCGTTAATAGGAGTCTCTCCTATAAATCTCTTAATAACGAGCAAAACATGTTCCTGGATTCTACTGTCTCGGTTTCTGAGATTAAAAGTGCTATATGGGATTGTGGCTCAGATAAATCCCCGGGTCCTGATGGGTTTACTTTTGCCTTCTACAAAGAGTTCTGGAACACGATTCAAAACGACGTGGTGGATTTTGTTCAGCAATTCTTTAGTTCTGGAAACATTCCAAGAGGCTGTAACACCTCTTTCATCACCCTTATACCAAAGATCCCTAACCCATTGGTGATTAGTGATTTTCGCCCTATTAGCCTCATTGGGGCCCAATATAAAATCATCGCCAAAATTTTGGCAAATCGTCTTGCTCGGGTTATTGATTCTATAATCAGTCAAGAACAATCTGCCTTCATAAAGCATCGCCAGATTCTTGACGGTCCTTTGATAGTTAATGAAGTGATCCAATGGTGCAAAAATAAAAAGTCCAAGCTTATGGTGTTTAAAATTGATTTTGAGAAAGCTTTCGATTCTATCTCTTGGGATTTTCTCTTCCAAGTCATGTGCTTCATGGGATTTAGCAAAACTTGGATTAAGTGGATCGCTGGGTGCCTCAATTCTTTCAACAGTCATACTATGTACTTGGAGCAATCAGTGAGTCATTATTATCTTTCGTCTGCTTCGAGTCTTTTTGATAGAATCATAAAGATCTTTGTAAGTCCTGTGTTAAATCTTAATATTCCTTATTTATCCTTTCATTCTCTCAAGTAATTTAGCCCCACAACTTTCATTTCAAAGTTTAATTGTTTTCAAAACATCATGTCATGTTTAACCTAGGTTTCATTACATGCTCCTTCACACTTATAATTTGATTCTTCAAGTTTTTAAATTAGTTGGTTTTGGCCTGTAGCTGAGCTTTCAAATCATTAATCTCAATAAAATTCATGAAACTCCCAGGAGACACCTGATTCTTACAATGGTTTTACTTTGGAAAAACTTTCTTCCTTTAGTTTCATTGATATTTCAAGTGAAAAACAACCTTTTTATTCAGTTAAAAAAATATGTTTGAAAGTTCATTATAAACTTCTTTTTCAACCATGTTATTCGTTTTAAGAAACTCAGCCTTAAGCAAAGGACTTTTTACTTGATCATGTTTAGCATCCTGGTCAATCTCTCCTCCCCTATGACACATATTTGTTGAATCAGGAGTGGTATTGCTATCAACCTTTTCCAACAGATATGTGTCATAACTTGGTTCAGATTGATTAGTATGTTTGTTATAACATTAGCAGGACAATAAGTAGAGAGTAGTCAATTGACCCTTAGCAGAAGCATCTTTTGTCATTACGGTCTGATATCTACATCCACAACATGTGTGATATAAGTCCCTGAACTGTTGCTTGTAATATGCTCATTTGACTTTGTCCCATTGCATTCTGTAACAACTAAACTAGCATCCAATGCTTTACTCGAAACAACCTTACTCTCTCTTGATTGCATATGTCTTTCCTTCATCCTTCTATTCAAACTTGTCTTTTTATGATGTGTTCATTCAAGCACCAGACTTCATACATTAGCCATGGTAGGAGTTATGTTTTCTCTAAACAGTTTAAATGGATACCAGTGTATACAGGGCAAAAAGCTTCTAAGTACATTTCACTGTCATAATCCAAGAAGTGCTGCCAATCGATGACTACTGAAACGAATTGTATGATCACCCAAAATGCAGCCATGTGATTATTCTTCTTTGTGAAGTTCATATTTGTCAAGCCTGCCTTTGTAATTGGTACCAAGTTTAAGGAAATCGTACTTGTGAAGTCTCATTATCTGACCAAAAGAGTTCATGAAGGCAGTTCGGCTACTCGCACATGTATTTTTGATTACATCGTATGAAAGAACCTGAAGAAAAGAATGAAGTAGCCGAAAAAATGTCATTGCCAACTTTCCTTTGCATTTTCTTCATTAGTTGCAACTGATGCAATTCTCTCTCATGAAATGGTTCATCGGAATCTTTAGACATGAATTGATGATTCGTGTTTATGATAATCGAAGGATCGTACACATGATTATTGATTGTATGTTAAAAGTGATGATTGTTAGTTAGATTAGGTTAATTTTTGTTTTAATTATGATTTGGTTTTTGGTTGAAATGAGGTTTCCGTAATGAAGATCAATGACTTAGGCAAAACTCAGTGAAGAAACGTTAGACAATCTCATTGAAGAAGCTTAGAACCAAATCTCCCCCCAGTGGAAGAAGCTTAGACAAATCTTAGTGAAGAAGCTTAGACAAATCTCAGTGAAGAAGCTTAGACAAATCTCAGTGAAGAAGCTTAGACAAATCTCAGTGAAGAAGCTTAGACAAATCTCAGTGAAGAAGCTTAGACAAATCTCAATAGACAAAACGCAGAGACAAATCTCAATAGACAAAACGCAGAGACAAATCTCAAGAGACAAAACGCAGGAGACAAAACGCAAGAGACAAAACGCAGGAGACAAAACGCAGGAGACAAAACGCAGGAGACAAAACGCAGGAGACAAAACGCAAGAGACAAAACGCAGGAGACAAAACGCAAGAGACAAAACGCAAGAGACAAAACGCAGGAGACAAAACGCAGGAGACAAAACGCAAGAGACAAAACGCAATCCAATCTTGAGACAAAACGCAATCAATTTTTGAAATGGGCAGCGTCTCTCCTAGGCAAAACGCAAGAAAGGTCTTCAATTAGTCAAAACGCAGAACCAAAACGCAACCTTTGATAAACCAAAACGCAGGAGACAAAACGCAGCTCCTAATAAGACAAAACGCAGTACATTTGTCCTTTACAAAAAGATAAAACACAGTGTCCTTTTCTGACAAAACGCAGAAGGCAAAACGCAACCAAGAATATGCAGTGAGACAAAACGCAGTCAAGAAAATACGAACTTTTCACCTAAAAGTCACCCTTTTGAACGTTTTTGCTTTGTTTCTTTTGCACAACTTGATCCTAAAATGCTATAACAACTTTAAAAACACTAACTTTAACATCACAAACCTGAGAATCAAAGAGTGTCAAGAATAAGACCATAAACCTTTAAAAACCAAACTTTTGATCTAAACTAACTAAGAAAACGCACACACAATCTAACTAATCATCCCATGTGCTCTGATACCAATTATAGGATATTGGATATCATAACACAATCAATGATCTAGGGGTTGGCCTACTTTCTAGAGAGAGAAAGTGAGTTCTAGTGAGAGAAAAACACCTTTAGTGTGTGTATTATCAAAATGATCAATCAACCCCTTCCCATGGTTGGAAAGGGGTATATATACATAAGTTTTGTGCCCCTAAGTGGGCTATGGAGTGGGCTAACATGTGGGTAAAGACATGGCCCAACACCATAAGTCATACGATAATTAAACGATTAATATTAAAGCTACGAGCTAACCTATGCTAGACATAACACGGGGTGACCGAGTCTTTTACATGGATTTTCATAATCCTAACAACATTCTTATTAGGTGAATCTAATATAATATCGCTATCAATTTGATCATCCCCAATAGTATTGCTAATAATGCAGAATCATAGCTTGGCCCAACATCAGAAGTGTTATCAGCTAGTTGAATTCTGGCCATTAAGCATATGTTTGCACTGAGTTCTTCAATTTCTTCCATCCTTGAAGCATCAGCAAAGAGAAAATCATTCTGCTCATCGGTAAGAATTACTCCAGCTTCATCCCGTTTTGCCAGCAGCATTTGTTCCATGAAGTATTTCGAGTCCCAAACTCTAGGCTTTGGACAATTCCTAGCATAATGTCCTTTTCCACTACAGTTGTAGCATTGAACAGTTGAAGTATTTCCTGAAGACGAGGTTCGAAGAGTCCTTTGAACATTTCCGGTCTCATTTGGAGCATTCGATTCCTCTACAATTTCCTCCTAAACATAAGCTCGTCTATTATTTTTTTCCAGTATTACCAGAGTTCCTGCTTTGAGTATTCACCCTGTCTCCTTGAATGATTGCTTGGTTTCTGGCATTGGATGAAGTGTGAAGACGATTATTTGTTGGAGTAGAAATATTTTGAGTAATGGGTCGAGCAAGTAACAACATTGCAGATGCTAGAGGATCTTTAGAATTGGTGTGAACATTATCCTGCTGGTATTCATCTTCATAATCAACCACAGACGTGTGATGTGTCACATAATAAGACGATGTATTTCTGGAAGATGAACCCATATGTGCTACGAGAGCCAAAGGATCATGAGATTTTTCTAACTTCTTTGCTCTTGAGACATTAACCAGTTTCTCGAATTGCTGAAGATAATCAAAAAGATCATCAAACGTACCCACCGTCAAACGTTTAGCAAGACGAACTTGGGTAACATATTTCAACCATTCTGGTTGCAAGCTATTTAGAAACTTTGTGTTAATTGTAACAATTGGAAAATGCATGTCATTTCTTTCCAAATCGTTCATTAACTGAGCAAAACGATTGTAAACTGAAACAAGTGCTTCCCCTGGTTCAGCAACAAACTGATCAAATTCGTTTGTAAAACGAGTTTCTCTATCAACTTTGTTTTGTATAGTTCCCCTCATAAGACGTTCAAATCTTTTTCACATGTCCTTAGTCGAAGTGCAAGCATCCACATAATTATAAATGTCATTTGGAATAGAAAGAAGAATCAGATTCATGAGCTCCATCTCAGCATCATAATGCAATAACGCATCTCCTTGTAAATCCTCAGCTGTTTGCAATTTCGAAACTATGAAGTTGTTAGGAATGAACATCTCAAACTGATAAGGACCTTCATCAAGTGCTTTGTTAAGCCACTTTCGGTTTTCCCTCTTTCGATTTATGTATCGTCTAAATCTACTTGCCCACGGTATATAACTACCCCTTTCAAGCATGGGAGGCCTAGTCTCAGAACCGGCATCAGCAAGAGATTGTTGATATGTTTTGGATGTTGACATTTCTTATGATTCAAAGATTGGATCTTTGTAGACGAAAATGAGTGATATTTGTGAAAAGATTTCCAAACTCGGTACACTTCTCGAACACTTGTAAAACTTGGACAACACTGTTCTCGAATATCACGTAGTATGAAACTCGGTACACTTCTCGAACATAACTAAACTCGGAAAAAAAATACTAACAAACTCGGTACTCTTACAACTTATTAAACTCGGAAACACTTTTACTTCAAACTCGATAAAACCGAGTTTTGTAAACTTCGAAGATTATGGATTATCAATAACCACAAACTCGATAAAACCGAAATTTATGATTACTGGATAATCCAAAACACTTAAAACATCAAATTCGATAAAACCGAATTTGATTTCCGAGTTTTTAGAAATTGACAAATTTGTTTTTCAAAATCCCAATTCACGATAAAACCGTGATCTTGATGTATTTTAACACTTAGTAATCTTATTTCCGAGATTTAAAAGCACTAATTCCTTATTCACACTTTTCGATAGAACCGAAAAAGTGTGAAAGGATATAAACTCGATATTCAACCGAGTTAACAATAACCTCCTAATATACGATTTTTGATAAAACCAAAAATGCGTATATATCTATTACAATACTTTTCTATCGAGATTAGACTACAAGTGCTACTGAAACTTCCAAAACATCAAGAAAAATGATCCGAGAGTGGAAAAATGACTGCCGAGAATGCTAAAAGGCTTCCGAGAACTGTAGAAACACTTCCGAGAACTGTATAAACCTACTGAAAATGGAAAAACGACACTCGATAACACTTGATAACGTCCAACTACTCGAAATTACTGTCAAAGCTCAACTCGAAAGCTCAAACACCTCAACCGAATTCACCGAATGTCATTTCGAGGTTCTTGAACGTGTAAAAATCTCACAAAACGAATCACTCTATTTCTCTAACTGCGTATGATACCACTTGTTAGGTCTTGTTTATCTTGAATCATACATTATCAATCATGGAAGCTTAGATAGAATAGTAGTGGAGGAAAAGTATTCAAATTTCAAATGTTATAAATGGAGGGAAAGGGAAAATGTTTATTAATTTGATCGGCAATTTGATTCTATAATCAGTCAAGAACAATCTGCCTTCATAAAGCATCGCCAGATTCTTGACGGTCCTTTGATAGTTAATGAAGTGATCCAATGGTGCAAAAATAAAAAGTCCAAGCTTATGGTGTTTAAAATTGATTTTGAGAAAGCTTTCGATTCTATCTCTTGGGATTTTCTCTTCCAAGTCATGTGCTTCATGGGATTTAGCAAAACTTGGATTAAGTGGATCGCTGGGTGCCTCAATTCTGCCTCATCATCGATTTTGATCAATGGAAGCCCCACTCAAGAGTTTAACATTTATCGAGGCCTTCGTCAAGGGGATCCTTTATCCCCTTTTCTTTTCATCATTGCCATGGAAGGTCTTCATGTCGCCATGGAAGATGCTATGACTGCGGGGCTTTATAATGGTTTCAAAATTAATTCTTTGAATCTCTCTCACTTATTTTTTGCAGATGATGCTTTATTTATTGGTGAGTGGTCTCATAATAATGTCAAAAGTCTGGTAGCTATCTTGGATTGCTTTCATAAGGTTTCTGGTTTGAAGATAAACTATCACAAATCCAAACTTTTTGGCGTTGGCGTCTCTTTTGAAGAAGTAAACTCTCTGGCATCGATCACCGGGTGTAATGCTTTGGTTTCTCCTTTCAATTACTTAGGTCTCCCTATTGATTGCAACATGGCGCTTATAAAAAGTTGGGATCCCATTTGTGATAAGTTCACAAAACGCCTCTCCAAATGGAAAGCTTCGCTTCTTTCCATTGGAGGTAGAGCTACCCTCATCACCTCGGTCTTGGGAGCAATTGGTACATATTTCTTCTCCCTTTTTCCTATGCCTTCATCGGTTAACAAGAAATTGGAATCGCTTAGATCTAACTTCTTTTGGGGAAGTGATGAAAAATCAAAAAAGATTTCATGGATATCCTGGAATTTAGCCCTCGCTTCTAAAGATAAAGGGGGTCTAGGTATTGGTAGCCTTTTCTCTTTGAACCACGCTCTTATCCAAAAATGGCGTTGGAGATTTCTCAATAATCCGAAAGCTCTCTGGTCCCGTCTGATTGTTGCTATCCATGGTCCGAATGAAGACTCTTCTACTTTTTTTAGTCACATAAAGAACAAAGGTGTTTGGTTTAGAATCGTTGGCTCGATTAACAGTATGCATGAGAAGAATTTTATCCCTCTCTCCTTTATCCAGAGACGTGTTAATAACGGGGCCTCCACTAAATTTTGGCATGATACTTGGATTGGAACTTCTCCGCTTCGGTTCCAATTTCCTCGGCTTTTTCGTTTATCCACAAGAAGAGACTGTCTGATTAGGGATTGTTGGGATAATGGATGGCATCTTGATTGGATTCGCAATGTCTCAAGGGGCACAAACGCTAACCAATTGGCTACTCTTCAAAACATTCTTTCCGAAGTTTCGCTAAATGATACTGAAGATGTTTGGGTTTGGTCTATCGATACCCCTTTTTTCACGGTCAAAAGTGCTCGTCAATAACTAGATACAAGTTCTTCCTGGTGATGGAAATTGCAAACAAGATGGAATAGCTCCTCCCCAAAAAGATTAACAACTTTTATTTGGAGGTCTCTTCGTGATCGTCCTCCCCTCCAGATGGAATCTTAGTCGTAAAGGAATAGATGTGCTCTCTATTACCTGCCCAATTGTGGATCTGGGAATTGACTTCGCCTTCCATACTCTTTGGTGTCTGGCCATTTTGCGGCTGCATGTCTGACGCGTACCTTCAACTGCCTGGAGTCACTCTCCCTACAAGTCACACCAGATTTTTCTTGGGTTATACTCTTGTATTGATGGCTTCATATTCGTCAAACAAAAAAGATATTTTGAAGTCGTTTGTGTGTTACTCTTTGGTCTTTAAGGAACTTTTCTACGAGGTGATATTTGGATCCTTTCAACCAATCCGCAACATGCTCTTTGATAAGCTTGTGGATTACTCTTTTAGATGGTTCTCCTCTAGAAGTAAATCGTCTTCCATTTCTTGGAATAATTGGATTCAAAACCCGTTAGTGGTTTACTCTTTGTAATTTCCTTCTAGCGTCTTGCTAGTTTAATAAATTTTCTTCCGTTCAAAAAAAAGATCATCGGTTGCCAAAAGGGAAACACAACTAATGACAACACCATTAAAGTCTTTGACAGTACAAAAGACCTCAGTATATCCCTTTATCGTTTCATAGGACCAATTAGGTGGTAAGTACACGGTTATATAATCTCCCATACTTATATCGCTAAACCATTGTGGGATTATACTTTGTGGAAGAAATACGCGAACCTATTCGAATATATCAATCAGTCCCTCTGGCAGCAACATCATAAGCAACATCGAATATATTACATATCTTTTTAAGGACAAAGCAAATGCATTGAAAGAATAGTTTCTAAGGCTTATATTTCATCTACGCTTATTTTGAACATTGTCCCCAATGTTCTATGAGTACCTGAAAAATGAATAAAGGGAAAACAAGAAGAGCGAAAGAAACTAGTACTCCCCTGGTTTTGCTTAACATTGAAGAAGAAACAAGATAGACCGGCTAAATCATCATCCAAGAATCGTCCACGTAAAAATCCTAAGAACTTCGGGGCTTCTCCTTATCAAATATGACCTGCAAATCAAAGACAAGAAACAACTACACCACGCGTAAAGTTTTACGGGAGAATAATATACAACCTTCATTATTAGGTTTAGACACTATGAAAGCAATAAAGATAGGATGAATGTACTAATGTAATCGTGGTTCTCTGTAAAGATTAGGAAAATTATTATTTTTTTGGAAATTATACAAAAATAATTTTTCAAAAATTCAAGAAAATACGAAATTTATTGTAGCTTGAGTGTTGACGTCGTCGAGAAAAATCTTGACGCCGTCTCCACACACTGTAAATAATTTTTTCTTCGTTTTATGAAAAAAATTCTGCACAAATATCCTATTACTTATTTCCTAGAAAAATTTACTACATAAACCACAAAAATGATTAGTACAATCATATGACTCGAAACAAACACACGACATATAAGACGCGAATTAATCTAAAATTATTTATTTAACATGTTTAAAAATGGTTTTTAGAAACCGAATATTTTCCCCTACACTTATTTAATGCAAAATACCTTTGATTGCAATTAAGACGAGGTTAAATACAAAGCAAAGCATGATTACATATATGATTCAAACATATAAAAACAAAACAATAAAGAATAAAACACACGACACACCTAAAATGCAAGAAACAAAAATTTGGTTGCCTCCCAATAAGCGATTTTGTTTATTAACGAGTCTTGTAGCTAGACTTAGAGTCATACTCCTTACGTGACCCCTTCTCCACTCACATTACTTGTCCTATGATGTGTGCTAAAACATACATCCTTATAACCCCGAAAAACACTATAGATCGGACTAAAAATACTAAAATATGGATAATTATCTTGCAAATATGTTTGTTTGGTATTTTTATGTCTTGCAGGTACTAAGGATTAAAACGGAGCAAAAACAGGTATTTTCGGGTTTGTTTCGATCAAGAGTGCTTAATATTCAAGATCAAGATGAAGTTGTGAAAATTTCCCGAGCATGTCATTGAAAAGAGCGCGAGATTTCGAGTCAAACGATGCCCTCGTTGCTTATTGGGGCAGCCCGTAACCCATTTTATGGGCCGGACCAGCCCAATATATATCAAGGCCCAAAATCAATTCTGAAAATAAAATTATAACTTGGAGTATGACGTCATCCCGCGTCAGATCATGTGCCTTGTAATTAAATAAGAGCAAGTCACGTGATGGTGCACTAACTTGAAATGGGCGAATAGGAAGATGACACGTGGCGAGACAATTTGTTATAAATCTGACTTTGTGAGAACAAGAGAAGGAAGAGATGGGGAGTGACATCACCCTACGTGCGACTAAATTAAATCAAATAGCCCTCACGTGACTCTCCACTAAATGTTCTTTTGGCAAATGAAAGCAAGCCACGTAGCGGGGCAAATTGTTATCTCATTTCACTCACTGCAAATGGATCTAACAAATGAAAATAAAGGCGTATGAAGTAAGCAATCTTAGGGGGCACGTGTCACTCGAACAACGGTGGATCAAGTCTGAAATTCCATAACGATCCAAGGCAACAAATCCAAGGCCAATAATTGGCTCTAATGATTGGGTGAAATTTACATAAAGGCCTTTCTTGCTCCTATAAAAGCAACCCGCTCCCCTCACTTTTCACACATTAGGACTTAGTTTTAAAAGTTTACTCTCTATTTTTTAGCTTATTAGAATTTCAGTTGTAGCTTATTGTTTTAGCTTTTTCAATGGAGAGTTTAAATTCATATGAGCTTATTAGTCTTATTGAATTAGTTTGAATGTGCTTTTGGTTTCGGTTTGTGTTAATTCGGTTTAAGAGTTCATTTAGATCTAATCTAGATTCTAATGTTAAGTGCTTAATTCTCGATTTAGTATTCTAAGTAGCTTATTTTACTTTGAAGTTCCTTTCGAAAATTTACTAGTATAGTTTTCATCTAGTAGTGCTTATTTGAGCTCAAAAATCACTTTCGTTTACTTATCTAATATCCATGAGCTTATTTGAATCGTGTTTGAGCTTAATAGTTTAAATCTCAATTAGTTAATTAGATTTCATTAAGACTTAAGCTTTTAAATAGATTATATTAGCAAATCATTAGTTCTAAAAATCAGATCTAGTTAGTTTGGCTTATTATTTCATTAAATAAGTTGTGGAGAGCTTATGATTGTTGTGGCTTATTTGGTATAGTTAAATTAGTTTGGTAAAAGCTTATTTTAGTCTCAAATCTGGTTCTAAAATTCCATTCGTTTGGGTCACGTTTGATTAGTTTGGGCCATGTTTAATTTTTGGGACTGTGCTTAGTTTGTAGAAATTAATTGATCGGGCTGTGTTTGGTTTTGTAGAATTCTCATTGGGCTTGTACTTGGTTTTGGATTGGGCCTCTTATTGGATTCATGCGATAGAAAACAGAAAAACTAATTGTGCATTGTTTGGAATTGTTATTTGTTAACAGTTTGTTATTTTAATGCATGACTTTGTACCCTAGCCGTTCAACTCAAAGGCGTGAGTTAAGGGTTTAATAAGCTAGAACGAATTTATGAATTAATTTCTTTAGCTAATTAATAGGGTGGTTATCATTATTGTGGCTCTTTCAATTCGAGCGTGGATGGAAGGCGGCCTTCGGGTCTCATTTTTTAACCTTTTTCAATTCATTAGTGTAGACTTAGGTTAATAAAAAATGTTTAGTTTGCTTTATTTGATTCATTATGCTTATTGAGTAGTTTTATTAATCCTGTGTAAAGATGATATTGTGAAATTGGAATTAATTGTGAATTTGAAAAAGGTTTAAGTTGATTAATAATTTTTTTCGGATTATTTAGAGATGGTGTCATTGGCGTGTTTGTAAGGGCAAAATCCGAAAATAATCAAATGAACAAACATCTAGTATTTATTATGAGTGTCCTTGATAAGCGGGGACAGGTTGTGAAAGATGCCTTTTAAGAGATTTTTGTCAATATAAACAAAACGTGTTGTGAGGATAAACATCTTTTCTAAAGGAATTAATTCGTTAATAAACATTAATCACACTTAAGGAACTTTTTACATCACTTAGGCAAGACAATTATCATCTTATAAATTTTTAATCATTTACAAAATTCCCGTAGTTTAATTTATTATATAATACAAGAAATTAATATGAGTATAATTTTTAGTAATTTCTAAAAAATAGTTTTCTAAAAAGTAGTTTAATTTCTAAAATCAAAAATCTAAAAAGATAATCAAGCATTTTACTTCAAAACATAAACGTGGTTTTCAATTCAAATCTCGTTGGGACTTCGACTCCGGGAGATTGATCATTGTTTGTCCTCAAGCAATTTTCACATCTAACAGGAATTACTATACTATATTACTCGACACATTTCGTACGTATCATCCTACTTCTCATCTTGATTAGGCTTCAGATGGTTTTAGTGACACTTTCGTCATACTTATATTCAGACCCTAAATTTAAACAATCCGAATAATGAGTCCTCCTATGTCTATTAACGAAGCCTCCATTATTTTCCTCATCATCATCACTTATAACAACAAAAGGCGGTGTATTATCGGTATTTAAGTCCTCTATGTTTTTAAATCTTTCCATTTTACGAGGCATCTTAAATGTTATTCTTTCGTTGTCTTTTTCAAACATGATTGTTCTTTTTATCATAGGCAAGCCTGGATGTTTTCACAAACGGCTTTCCTAATACCATTCCACCTAGGTAATGATCAATGACACTACTAGTATATTCTAAAACCACAAAATCACACTCATAAGTGAAATTGCCTACGAAAATTTTTAAACCTCTAACTCTCCCTACAAAATTGTAATCTTTCGTAGGATTTGATGGTTTTTTCCTTGATTCTAATCCCTTACTCATAATCCAATAATAATTGAGCCTAGACATTACATTAATTGGATATTCTAAATCAATATAAGCTTGATCATTAGGGAATTGACCAATCATGCATGGGATTTTTATGTTGTTCAAATTTCTTGTTCTTACCTTAGCACTAACCCAAGAAGGTCGAGGATTTTTCATAAGCCATTTGTGATACCCTAACTCTTTTATAGTGGGGAAGGTGTCAAAGTATTCTAATTCATCCTCTTCTTCTTCAAATTCTTCCTCAATTTCATCATCTGAACCAACTAATGAATCTACACTCCCATCATTCTCAAACCATAAATCAAATTCTATTTTTTTCTTAAGGTAAAAGAGTTCATCCCTAGGGACACGACAAGATGGATTCGCGCTCTCCATGACGAAGAGATGAATAACCAAATAGAAAAATACAAAACAAACACACAAAGAAAAGGTAAACTAAAAAAAAGCTAATAATAAAAAAGAAAAATCTCACTTGATAGGAATCTTGTGAGTAGACCTAAGCTAAATAGAATCCGAAACCTAGACTATTCCTCGGCAGCGGCGCCAAAAACTTGATGTGCGTGGATTGCAAACCGAAGTTTTACAACCCCGTAGGCAGTGTACCTAATCGTTGTAGTGTAGTATAGGCAAGAATTGAGGGGTTATTATCGTTCTCTAGGAGAATAGTTTGGGTAGGCTCGAATCGAATGTCACTAAGGTTTAAGGGTTTAGGGAAGATAATTTTTGTATTTTTTATATTTTTTAGAAAGCAAATAAATCTCGGGTTTTGAAAGGGGTTTGATTTAACTAATTAACTACTAATCTAATTCTAAACTAATCTAACTATGTGGAAACTCGATAGGTAAACAAACGTGCTCACTTAATTATGCACTACTCCTTAGATTGCTCTTTCTAATGCTATTGTCCGTCACCCTTGCGATGTAATGTGTAAGTATTTTCTAATTCATAAGCGAATTTCACGAATCCACTTTCTATGCAATATTCCGTTAAGACAACGCACAAGTAAGGTAGTATGAAGACTATTACAAGGCTCCTAAGAGTATATTACACGCGTTCAAACACTTAAAATGTTATCAACCATATTAGGGAATCGTAGTATGAAGACTGTTGCAAAGATATCCTTTCTACATAATCACGTTTCCCTAGACGTCTTCACGATCAATTAAAGATGCTAGTTTTCTAGAGCTTAACGTGCACACCACCAATAAGAATCATTAGTAAAAGGAATTACGAACTAAGTTTCATGCAATCATAAGCAAACACTAATAAATTTAGCCTAACATGTTAATTGAAAGCAAAGAACAGTTAATCAAACAATACATAGACACATCGAAAGATTAAAGGGATAAAAGAACTTCAATTCAATAAAACATGAAGTAATGGTGGATACAATAGGGTTATAAAACCCTAAAAACGACTGCTCTACTCTAAAAAATCATTCTCCAAGTATTCCCTACGAATTCCACTCTTAAAACCCTAAAAACTAAGGCTGTATATATAGGAAAATAATCGCGACGATGTCGCTTGTTAATTACGACGGCGTCAACCCGTAGAATCTTCTCTGGGCTTCTTAATGTCGGCTACTCAGACGCCGTCACCAAAATCTCTGATGCCGTCTCTTGGGCCTTTTAACGCCGTCACAAGGATTTGTAACGCCGTCTCCACAAACTGTATGCCCTCTTGATATCAAATTTCATGTAGAGTTGTAATCTTGTTCATTTTTTCCAAATTGAGTCCAAGTCACATGTATTTCCTCCAAATGCCATCCAAATGCTAAAGACATGGAAAGAAACGATTAAGCATGTATTTTGGGCATATTTGCATGATTTAAAGGGTTAAATGACCCCGAAAAAGTATATAAAGTGACACCTCATCAGCGATCGACATCGGGTTATTGTGTATTTCTTGGCAACAACTTACTATCTTGGTCTTCTAAGCGTCAACCGACGCTTAGTCGTTCTAGTGCCGAGGCAGAGTATCGTAGTGTTGCGAATGTTGTTGCTGAGATTTGTTGGTTACAGAATCTACTTCGTGAGTTGCATACACCTTTGTCTTCTGCTACGCTTGTTTATTGTGATAATGTCAGTGCTGTGTATTTATCTGCTAATCCGGTTCAGCATCAGCGTACGAAGCATATTGAGATAGATATTCATTTCGTTAGAGATTTGGTTGTTGCTGGTCAGGCTCGAGTTCTTCATGTTCCACCCCGTTATCAGTATGTAGATATTTTCACTAAGGGATTGCCTTCGATTTTGTTTGAATAATTTCATACCAATTCAAGTGTTCGGTGTCCTCCCGCTCATACTGCGAGGGAGTGTTAGTCGTAGTATTATGGCCCAAGGCCTGTGTGCGTATTTGTATGGGCTACGACCCAAGTTTGTATTGGTTAGGGTTTGTACTCTATATGTATCAGTTTTCATGAGACCAATAAACACAAACAATATTCAATACCTTACACAAGCATATATAATAATCTTCGATCCAAGCTCAAACTCTGTCAAGATCAAGCTCAGCTTGAACCGATTACAACCCTAGTTTAGTTGGTTTGGAAATACCCTATTTTTCCAAAATTGTTTAAGTAAAATACTCGTTTAGTTATAAATTTTTGAAATCTTTCTCTAAAGTAACGAGAATATCATTTCTCAACTTTTAACTAAAAATTTATCATTATTTACTTTTGTTCACTCTTTTCTAGATTAAAAAAACTTTTTTATTCTTGAGAAAACTAAAAACGAAACATAGGTTGCGTTAAGTTGGAAAACATTTTCCATCATTTTCTGTTTCTTGTTTTGTAGGAAAAAGGTGGAGGTTTCCATCTCCACAAAACAATTGAAAATTTGGAAAACGCGTTTAGTTAAAGAAACATGTGTTTGTGTTTTTCATTTTACAAAACTAGAATACATGTTCAAGTGTTGTTGTTTCTATCTCAACTCTCTATTTACTTTTGTAATATTATAAAGACATATTCAAAACACAAAAATAGAGGCGGCAAAACGGACGGGTCGGGCGGGCGCGGGCATCAGGGAAAACGGGTACGTATCCAAACGGTGCACGCAAAAACGGGCACTAATAGATAAATAGCTACTGGGTTGAATCTTATTTATTTAATGTTTTTACGTTTCGTCCGTTTTGTACGTTACGTTCGTTTTGTTTTTACATTTCGTTTGTTTTTACGTTGTCAGTTCGCATTTTTAGTTTTCGCTCCTTTTTTTTACAATTTCGATCTGTGTTTTAATATTTCGTCCATGGTTTTTACGTTGTCATATGTTTTTTTTACGATTTCGTCCGAATTTCACTTTACGATTTCGCCATTTTTTTTACACGTTTTCGATTCCATTTTTGTACGTTTCATCATAATTTTTACGATTTCGTCAGTTTTTCTCTTTACACAACGTTTTCATCTTATTTTTACATTTCGAACTTTTTTTACGATTTTTCGTCCGTTTTTCCTTCGCGCGTTTTATACGTTCTTTCTCGTCCGATTTTTACGTCTCCCCGTTTTCTTTACCGCGTTCGTCGGTTTTTTTACGTTTTTTACGTTTTCGTCTGTAATTTTACGTTTTCGTCTGTAAAAAACGGACGAAATCGTAAAAAAACAAACGAAATCGTAAAAAAACGGACGAAAACGTAAAAAAAAGGACGAAATCGTAAAAAAACAGACGAAATCGTAAAAAACAGACGAAATCGTAAAAAACGGACGAAATCGTAAAAAAAAGGGACGAAAACGTAAAAAAAAAAGACAAATCGTAAAAAAAATCGTGAACAAATATGACGAAAACGGAAAAAAAATGAAGAAATCTGATAAAAAACGCACGAACAGATCGTAAAACAAACGACGAACTCGTAAAAAAACGGACGAAAACGTAAAAAAACAGACGAAATCGTAAAAAAACTGTCGAAATCGTAAAAAACGTTTGTAAGCGTACATAAACATCAAAAAACTTATAAAAACGTATAAAACGTAGGAAATAAGGGGAAAATAGATATGAGTGTTATAAAAAGAAAACGGGGAAAACAAAATAAAATTGTTTTCTAGTTTTGTGTATAAAAGAAGAAAATAAGGATTTTGTGTTTTGTTGAGAATTTTGTTGGAAAACGAGAACGCAATCTCTATTTTCCTTATTTTCCACAAAACATTTTGTGAAAAACAAGGGTGTTTTCCTCTGACTAAACGCATACAATGTTTTACTAAAAAGTAAGCGAATAAGAAGGAAAAAAGCAATTCCAAACACCCTCCTAAAACTCCATTACAGTACTATCTATGAGTATGACAGAGAGACCCTAGAAAAACCCTCTTCATCTTTCTTTGTTAACAAAAACTCTTCATTTCGCGTTTCTAATATCATCACCATTTTCACACCGGTAAGTCATACAAATTAACCCACCTTTTTATTTTTTTTTAATTAGGCCCTTTTTTCTTTTCTTCTCTATATATGTGATGCGAGTCAATGTTTGTAGATAAAATCATTCTTGTTTCTTTTCTATGCTCAGTAAATTCAGATATCACTCACTTGGGGGTGTTTGTTTCAAGCTTATTTATGGCCTTACGACCTTATATAATAAGCCCCACAAATTTTAAAAATAAGCCACCAAAAGTGAGCTTATGAAACATAAGCCCAAAACCAAATAAGCCATAAGCCTAAACAAACACCCCGGGGTTGTTTGTTTAAGCTTATTTTTATGCTTATGAGCTTACGTGCTTTCGGCTTATGTTTTATAAGCCCATTTTTTTCGCCCTAGTTTGAAACTTACGGGTTAATATAAGCTTATTATGAAATAATAAACTTATACAGTTCATAAGTTTCAAAATAAGCCAAAAATAATGGACTTATAAAACATTAGCCGAAACCACATAAGCTCATAAGCCCAAAAAACAAACACTAGCTCATGAGCCCATAAATAAGCTTAAACAAACACTCCCTTAACTAGAAATGCTACACACTCGTGGAATTTTGTAACAAGCAACCCGAACTCACTTACTAGATTGATTAAGATAATTAAGGGAGTGTTTGTTTTTTCAAAAATAAAGAAGCACTTTTTTCAGTTTTTTGCGGGCGGAAGATGAAATGAAAAGTTGTGTTTGTCTTTTCTAATTACGTCTGTAGGCAGGACGAGGAAAATGAAAAAGAGTGCCTACATTTTTTTCCTCCTATGTCTTCAAGCGGCGGGGACGGGGAGATGTTTTTTTTTAAAAAGATTGTTTTTTTTTTGTTTCGACATAAGAGGTAAAAAGAACTTTTTTCTTCCTGAATTTTGAAGATTTTAAAAAAAGTCTAATTGCCGCTTCTTATTTTTTAAAACCTTTTTTTATGACAAAAGCACATTTTTTAGATCCGCCTCTTCTCTCGCAGACATGGTTCAAAATCAAACTGGCCCTAACAGTTTTCTTGTTTTTCGTAGGATATAATGAGTGAACAAGCTGTTCAGTCGGATCCTCCAACTGACGACAACAATTGGGGCTATTGTACAGAACAAGAACTAGAACAACTTATGTTAAAAAAACTCGAAAAAACATATGAACAAGCTACCGAAAAGCTACTTAAACTAGGCTACCAAAAAGATTTAGTGACAAAAGCTATATTAAAAAAAGGCTATTGTCACGGCAACGACACCGCGTTAAACAATATTGTTAACAATGCTATACCTTATTTGAACAAGTTAGTTATTGGTCGTGGGACCGGTTTTTGGTTAGATGATACTAAGCAATGTTTCAATAGTTTGGAGAAGTTGAGGGAGTTTTCGTTAGCATGTTTGGTTTGTTTGTTGAGACGGGTTAGGATTGGGTTGAGTAGAGGCGATGCTATGTGGTGTTTGTTGATGTGTGAGTTGGATGTTGGGAAGGCGAGTGTGATGGATGTTGTTGTGGAGGATGGTGAGGGTGATGGTAAGGATGGGATGGTTGGGGTGAGTTTGGAGTCGTGTAAGTTTCATGGTGGGTGGGGGTTTAGGAAACGTGCGGGGGGTGAGTTGGAAGTCGAGAGGCCGGTTTTGGATGTGGAGTCAGAAGAGACGGTGGAGACGGTGAAAACGGATGTTAAGGGTGTGGAGTGGTCGGTGCTTTGTGATAGTAAAAATTTGCTTATGAAAAGTAATGTGGCGAAGTTTGGGGAGGAATATAGGGCGAATTTGAAGAAGAGAGATTGTGAGTCAGAAGTGGGTCCTGGTGATATGTCAAGTAAGGGTTTGTCGGTTGCGGATGAGAGTTTGGAAGTGTTGAGTGCGAAGAATCAAGTAGGGACGGATTCAGTGTTGAAGAAATTGGGTGAGTTGAATCTCGAAGGTGATAAGGAAACAGTACCTAAGGATGAGAAAGACGCGAAGCTATTGAGTTTAGTGCATGAGATCATGAGTCTTGAGAAACAAGTAAAGGAAAGGAAAGAGTGGGCCCATCAAAAGGCAATGCAAGCAGCGCGGAAGCTATCTCATGATCTCACCGAGATAAAGATTTTAAGAATGGAAAAAGAGGAAAACCAACGAGCTGAGGACAAGGAGGAGAAGCTGGATGTTGATGACCCGACAATGCATAGGCTTTCTGATATGGAAACTTCTTTGAAGAAAGCTAGTAGTCAAGTTGACCTTGCAAATTTAGCGGTCAGGCGTTTAGAAGCGGAGAACGCGGAGATAAGAGCTGAAATGGAGGCTTCGAGGTTAAGTGCGTCTGAATCTGTGACTATGTGTTTGGCGGTTGCTAGAAGGGAAAAGAAGCATCTTAAGAAGCTTTTAGCGTGGGAGAAACAGAGGGCGAAATTGCAGGAGGATATTGCAGCTGAGAAACAGAAGCTTATTGAGTCGCAGGACGAGATGGTCAAAGTTGAAGCAGCTAAGAAGACTGCTGAGGTATGATCTGGTTAATGTTATTATTGGACATAAAATGCTAATAACTCTTGTTATCTGTTATATAACGTTGATGCTGTAGTGATTATTTGTGTAACACTGAATTCAATCTTAGAGGCTAGACCGCTAGAGAACAAATCCATTATTACTTTAGTCTTAAAACTAGATTGATCCTGTGGTGATTACTGTGGTCATGATTGAGGTCAAAGAGTGCACAAATAATTTGTTATTGCTGATATAATAATAGCGGGCGACCGCTAGAGAACAAATCCATTATTACTTTAGTCTTAAAACTAGATTAATCCAATCAAAATATTAGTACGCTTCTTTATCCTGAACCTTTCTTTGAATTTTTCTGTAATCTGTTGGTGATGAGAGTTAACTTTTGTCGATTGCCTGTTATATATACACTTGATTAGTAAATTAAGTTTTAGGGAACACTTTCGGGCGGAGTCTATTTCTTGCTCCCTTTGAATTCATAATGTACAATTTGGGGATATGTTAATGATAGTGTGTTGTGTGCACCCTTCAAGAGGGCCCTGAGGCTATAAGGCCAAGAAACCATCATGGTTCCTAAGTTTATTGAGGGCATAACGAAATCAAATCAAACACCCACGGTTCCCATGTTTATTGAGGAGAATAACATGTTTGCATTTCAAATTTATAAGAATGCAATGATCCCATGTGAAAGTCTTGGTTAGCAGGCCTAAAGCTAAAAGAGGAAAAAGAATTCTGATAACTGTACGACTATTTTGTTTTATTTTGGTACTTGAATCTTGATGCTGTAAATGTGGTAATACTGATAGTAACCAGTGCTGGAACTGAACATAGCTTGTCAACTTACATGTATACTGTTGCTAACATGCGATTTCAATGATCTAATATAACACATACTTGTATTCCTTTTTCTTCCCACAACATGCTTTAACCAACAAAACTTGCCATACAAACAATTAAAAAATTCGAAGTCTTATAGTAAGTTATTTGGTTGATTGACTTCTCATTCTAATCGACCATAAAATAGAATTAGTAAAACTTCGTGAGTTTGGAAGTGTATTGTATTTCATTTGTTTTTGGTACTGGCACCTTACAGTCCATTGTTTTATTTTAGTCATCCACTCTTACTGATATTTAGTGCTACTGATTTATGATACATTGATACTCTGTGTGTAAGCGTGTTATGGTCCCGGGTCTGTGATCGAGTTACGGGGTCTGTTAAGTGCAGAATCAGTCTCTTGCTTACGAGACCTTGTGCCTTGACGACCTATTTTAATAAGATAAATAGAGCTCGATATAGAGAGCCCAACAATCTCTGAAAACTCAGTTGGAACTGAATTATTTTATTGACTGATGATTATGAAAAACGCAGCCTATATTTAAAGGAAAAAAACCATACAAAGTCCTAACAAATAGCTACCTGATAATCCTTAAAGACTTAGACATTATCCTATATGAAAGCGCCTTGTGAGATAATGATGACCGCCAAAATCTCATGTATTCTTTTTCCTGCTGGACATAACAAAGCGCCTTGTAACTTTTATATTCTTCTCATTGGTACTATATGATTTCCTCAATATGGGTAGAGAAAGACTTATGTTGTTTTTCTGGTTGAACGTGCATTTGGAATCTCCAAAAACTGCCATACACATTGATGCCAAAAATTGGAGCCAATGGTCTACTTTCGTTCGCCATTATATATAGAGGTCTCTAGCTACTGAAAATGATAAAATAAGCAGTTCTTTATTTAGTAAAGCGAGTGGTCAAGTTGACCGTGCAAATTTAGCAGTT
The DNA here is from genome assembly GCA_026074375.1 of Tanacetum coccineum. Classification (NCBI taxonomy): domain Eukaryota; kingdom Viridiplantae; phylum Streptophyta; class Magnoliopsida; order Asterales; family Asteraceae; genus Tanacetum; species Tanacetum coccineum. The sequence continues at coordinate 69,240 of BQNB010010690.1, forward strand.
AGACGTCTTGTAGTAGAGAGAATGCAGAGATAAGTGCTGACATGGAGATGGATCCTCTTTCCGGATCTTTTGAAATTTCTATTGAATTCTTACATCTATTTCGTGTTTCCATGCAAATTATACATATTGATCATTTTTCTGTTACAAATTTATATGAAGTGTAAATTCATCAATCCATCAATCTTAGGGTCGTTTATTTATCATAAATGTATGTTTTAATATTGCAAAACAGGCAAAATGGAGGAAGGAGCAGAAAGCTAAAGAATATGCTCTACAACAAGTAGAAAAAGAACGACGGCTCAAAGAAGCAACAGAAGCAAATAACAAAAGAAGTATGGAGTCTTTGCGATCCAAAATCGAGATGGACTTCCAACGCCACAAAGACGACCTTCAAAGACTCGAACAAGAACTCTCACAAATTCAAACATCCACCGACCCAGATCAGCAATTAACATATTCATACGGTTCCCGCCTTCAAACTGAAACAATTGCTAGCTTGCTTAATGAATTGGATGACCTTGATGAAAAACCTGAGATTGATCGTGCATGCACATTTTGTCAAAGAGATGAAGTTTCTATTGTTTTCTTGCCATGCGCCCATCAAGTTCTTTGTGGTAGCTGCAACGAAGAGTATGGGAAGAAAGGGAATGCAAAGTGTCCAACTTGCAGGGTTGTGATTGAACAGAGGATTCGTGTTTATGGCGCGAGCTCTTAATCTTAGATCATTACAATCTATAAAGGTACCTTGCTATGTTATTATCTCGAGTAGATGAAAATATGTACTTTTGTGATGTTATGAACTAAAAGAGGCATTTACTGTTCAAAGCTGTGTTAAGGCTAAGCTTTTTCATGACCAAAATGAAGGAGATATGGTTTATGTTACTTGTGTTTGCTAGCGTTTTTTTCCTTTCCATTTGCTTTTCCCACATCATGCATGGAGCCCTGTTGAGATAAGAAGACACTTCATATTTTTTTTTTAGATTTGAGGGTGCAACCCTTTTGTGGGTTGTTACTGTATGCCTGGATTATTGAACATAAAGTTCATGGGATATCAAATGGGTAGTTTTGGTTATTAGGGAAAAAAACATTCACGGGTTGCAAGATTAGAACCAAGGCCTAATAAGATCAGGAAATCATGAGAGTTGGTCAAAGGCAAAAAGGTCTCATGCTTTTAAAAGTGGGCGGTTAATACTCCTTGGCCTCTTGAATTCATAGGACTAAATCATTCACTACATGGATGCAGAACGTTTTAATCATCTCAGTACAATGGCTTCTTTTTCTTTAGCTCTTAGTCGGTTATGATTAGTGAATACTCAACAAAGCGTACCAAATTGTGTGCTACAGGAAACTTTGAAGTAAAAGGAAAAGATAGTATTTCACAGTAAATATATTCCATGAATGAAAGCTTGAACAAGCAGCGATTAATTCGACCCCTCGTCATGATCGATAATAGTGATCTTACTAAGGGGCCTTTACATATTTTACTATGTAGTGTAAACAACAATTATAAACCCACAACCTTAAGAGCATTAGGATCCACAAACTCTATTTCCATGTGTTTGACTGCCTTCCAAGAACTAAATGATTAATTACCACCGTAAAACTCGAATGAAAAATGATCTTCGTTTCCAAAGACTCCTGTAAAGTTTTCGTTTCCGGAATACATGTAGTCAAATTGACGTAGATCATCAATAGGTTCAACTTCCTCTGTAAAATTTGAGTATGATGAACTTGGTGAGATTTCTAACTGGTGATATGGTTGCCATGGACTTATTGGGTTTAGAATCTCGTTTTGGGTTAAATACTCGAAATACCCTTCTTGTCCTTTTGGCTGTTCCTGTTCCTGTTCCTGCATTGTTATGAAGATCACGTTGGAAATTAGCGCCTGAACTAAGTTTATATCTGTGTTTAGTGATACTAGAGGCGACACTGTTAGACCTGATTAAGTGCGTAAATTATGTACAAAAACCTATATAAAATGGATAATAAAAGTTTGGGGGTCGATCAACCCGGTCTGACTCGTTTCAACTTAGACTAAAATGGACCCAGTTTGACCCGCTGTTGCCACCTCTATTATTTTTAACAGTATCACAGAAGATTATTTTGTGGCATTGGCTTAGAATTAAACTATAGGATTTAAACTGACTGGTCATTTACCTTCGAAGAGTCGAGAATCAAATCAGGTGAGACCCAAAACATCGAAGGGTTATTAAGGCTTATTGATGAAGTTGGTTCATTCTCAGAAGTAGACATTTTGTCATAAGATGTAAGGGGGCTCGATAAATTACTCTCGTCACCCATTCGGGTACTTGTGTGAAGAACCAAAGGCTCATTGATAGTTTCATTAGAACTATTTCCAGCTTCCTTCATCTTTGGTTCACTAGTCACATAACTTGTTCTCGTCTCATTCTTTTTCATCACACGACACAAAGCAAACGGCCCCTGTGTGAATGCATACGAGTCAGTATTAGTCTCATTTCTACTACATTTAAAAAATAAAAACACAAATTTTCTTTGTATCCTTACATGAAAACTTGGTGTTCCACTTGAAACATCATCACATAAACGATACTCATGCATCACCCAATCAGTCCGATCACCCAATGGTGCTCTACCACGATAAAAGACAAGGGTCTTACGATACCCTGCTAAAGAAGATTGGCAAATCACTTTTCGGTCTTTACCAGTTGCTTTCCAATAACCGGCTTTGGTAGCTCTATTCGTGCGTGATCCATTTGGGTACTTGCGATCACGTGGAACAAAAAAGAACCATTCCATATCGCGCTTTGGAAGGAAAGATTTATCTGTAATGAACACACTAGTTAGAAAGTATACCATAATTATAGGTCCTTGATGCTTTAAAGATAAAAAGAAAGATTCTATAACAAGATTATGGTCTGAAAAGTTTCATGATCTCACTTATGTATCTTTTCAGAAAAGAAAAAAGAGCTACTAACTGATTTGCTTTTCAAATAATCTCCAATAAGCAGAATTGTGAAAAACTCAAACAACTACTTATCTGATCATTAAGTTTGTTGCAAATAAGCAAATTCCAACACCATTTCTTGTATTGCATGTGAATTATCTGATTGTACTTATTTCATAAAAAGAACAAGTGGATTTAAATTGAAAAACATTTTTTAAGCATTAAAAAGCTTCTAATGTAGTTCAAATAACAAAGCTCACCAGGCAATTCCCATGGATCAAACTTATACAATTCGATAACCGGAATCACTTCAAGTTCAATTGCAAGACCTTGAACTTTCCTTTTAAGGTAATATCCAATCAACTCTTCATCCGTAGGATGGAACCGAAACCCTGGTGGCAACGATGAACCGCCCATAATCACTAACTCTAGAATTCAAAATTCACAAAACGAAAAATAGAAAAAGATTGAAAATCACTTAGAACGATGTCAATGTACTCGTTAAGTAGCCGTGTTATAACTATTGAAAATCTGAAAAATCCAAAAATAAAAACTTTTTTCAATACACAATTTGTTTTCAAAAGTTGCAACTAGGTTCCACAGAGTGCTTCCATTATTCAACAAGATCATTTTATGCAAAAACACAAATCGACTCGAACCAAATGAACCCGAACTTATTGAATTCTCTATATATATTATCAAAATTCGTTTGGAAAATTGGGGGGAAATAAAATGTTGTTGATTGAAGGAAGAGGGGAGGTATAAGATTGGGCATTGAGATGGTTTTTATACAAGTTTTTGGGGGCAAAATGGTCCAAAATTTGTTTAAAAAATACATATATAAAATTATAAACAATGAAAAGAACAAAAAAACACCGAAAGTGGAATAGGGTATGTCTCAAGTTAAAATAAAATTCCACAAAAAAGGCCATTTAGTTCACACCTAAACGGTTATTCCCGCCAAAAAGCTTAACATGATTATACACAAATTAATCATTATAGCACAATCATGCATCTGAAATATGTTTGTTCGTACATATTTTCTTTGAATATGCTAATAGAGGTGTTAAAATAGATCCAGTAACGTATCAACGGTTTATAACGAGTATCACCTAAAAGGGATCGGATTGGTCCTAGAACGCCTTTCTGTCTTAAAAAACAGTAATATGTTGATCTATGATTATGTTTTTAACCCATTCTATCTACTTGACCCGTTTTAACTTTTGCTATATTCTTTTTGTCTTACCATGTTAAACATGTTATCAATAAAATAACTAAGCTAGTTTTCATTTATATGTATGAGTTGTACTTGTTATATGAAGATTTGATGAGCCAAGCATTATTTTAGTTATGCCTTTCGTTTTAGCTAGTTAATTTGGCATATTATAGTAGAACTGTAGAAGGTGCTATACCTTACTTTTTATAAGGGTAAACTTCTTGTCACAATCTTGTAGTATGAACACTCATCCACAATCATTTTATCTCCCTTTTGGAACTTGTAAAGGTAGTGCAACACTAATGTTGGCTCGTGTTATCTTGTGTGTTGCGTCCCAATCGTTGTCGCAAAAACAAAGATCCAATGGTCATAAAATGGTTCTCAACCCTTTGATCTATATAAAGTCCGAACTGAAGGTACATGTTGCTTTTTATCCTCGTTTATTTGAGTTTGTAATGATGCGTGCATGACACTTCAATTATGGGCAAAAGAAAAAAAAATGTAACTAACTTGTCACTTTTTGTTTTGTCGTGTAATTATATTACTCTAATTTTTTCCTGATGTATGCATGAGACTTCTAAATTCCGTCTCCTGTGTGTATCTTGTGATCATTTTACTCCTCCCTCGTTAATAACAATGTTGATAAATGGAAGGGTAAAATGATCACATAATAGACGAAATCCAAAAGTATAATGTATACGGTAGGAAAAAAAATTGCTTCACAGTAAAGCAAAAAGTGGTAAGATAGTTACATTTCCATGCCCTTTGTCCTTAAATGATGTATGCTTTTTCCTTTTGCTTACTGAGTATGCCTTATGAGATTCGGATATCGGTTCAACCCAAAAATCCACACGTACAGTTGATCACGGTCCTCTCATTGACATGTATCGATCATTTCACATCACAATCCTATTATAGATGTACCGTTTGGTGACTTAGTCTAGTTATTTACAGTAGAATCAACAAACTTAATTTCAACACTTTTGCATTACTAGATGACAATATATTCAACAATCTTAAGAATCAACAATAATCTGAATCTGTTTTTCTAGGTGTTTTTTTGGTTTTACGACTATATTATATAGGGTTTGGTCTATTCTTAGTCGTAGTCGGTCTTCCTCATTGTGGGAGTGTTCGGGTGTCTTTCTAGGCTGCTTTTACAAGTTTTCTTAGTTTAGTGTTTGTATTTCTAGATTCTTGTTGGTGTTTTTTTTCTAATATACAGTTGCCTTTCAAAAAAGGATGACAATAACAAAGTTTGCACATGCTATTTCAGTTTTAGGGTCACGTTTGATATACAATACTAAAATTGATCAACCATAAGCAACCACAGAAACACATGTTTTTTTTTGTACTCTAGTAACTACTAACTATCTCTTTTATTTAGCCTTTTTTGCAGATTTATCCACATGTTTGATATGTCAAGTTAGAGTGACTGCTGTAATAAAAATGTTTAACTATATAAAATTAATGATGAAAAGAGAGGAAATATGAAATTAATCCTTAACTATATATGGCCTCCATTACTTAGATGGATTTGTTAATTTAGTAGTTTAACACTTAACTTAATCAAGGCGTTCAATTATTAGGGATAAATGATGCAAATTACGCGTCAAAATATATTTTTAACTATACACATCAGCCTGAGTCAGACAAAATCACTTTTTTGGCCTTTAGCATATTATTGTAGTAACTTAAAGTTGATGTTGTCATCAGCATTTACTCATTATCAAACCCTAAAGTGTTTCTTCAGTTTATTTGCCACTTTTTCAGACTGGTAAATCCTTGTTTCCACGCCCATAATACCTATATCCAAACACCACCATTATATTGACTTGTAAGATTTTCTGTGTAAGTAGTGTATGACTCTGGACTTAGTGATCTTGCCTCTAGAAGATGTCAAAATCTTGGGAATAACATGAAGCTTGATGATGATAGCTTCAAACTTTTGGTAGTTGTTCACTTTTTTCTTCATTTCACACATGCTTTTAAGTCATCAAAGTGTTTAAAACGCTTAAGTGGACCCTAGATTTCTTTCAAGTTGATGATTAACCTTTGAAGATGTTCCAAAGACCTAAACTCAAGACTACGATAGAACATGATCTCGTCCATCTTTCATGGTAATGACTCGAAATAATTGAAGTCTTGTACTTACATACACGAGAGTATGAGCCACATAACAAAAAGGTTATTTAAGGGATCGATCATCAAAGCTTAGAAATTTGTATTACACCTTATGACACTTGACACAATAAATATCATGTGCAAATCACCTCCTATACAGAAAATACCTTGGCGCGTTGGACGTATGATGTTTCTAAATGTTTGTGTATTGTGAAGTATAAAAAACTGCTTTTACCGTGGAATCAACTTTTGTATTTGAATTATGGTTCATTCAAATGATAGTCTTCTTTCTTATAAGGAATGGAAAAGTTAGTTAATAGAAATTGTGGGCTTATCTCTTTTCAAAATGCTACAAAGTTCATTATTTGTCTTGGTAAGAGATAAAAGTCATAACCAAAGATATTGGAGATAAACTAGATGTAGAAAAAGGTTAGTAAAGGAGGAAAAGGTACCATGGCTCAAGGCTTTAGCTCAGACTTGAGGGGTTTAAGCTTGTGAGACAATGATATGGACTTCAACTACAATCTTTTGAATTAACCAAAGGACACAACTTTAACAAACTAACATACTTTTGTTATTTGAATTTACATTATACTGGCATAAGAATATCTAGACTCCATCCAACATCTATGATTTCTGCTAGAAAAGTGGCTTCACCGAAATTGACAATATATTTTTTTTCTTTGTAACGACGACAACTAAAATGCCTCATATATTTTAATCAGAACTAGAACCCGCAACCATCATTTTATTGAAAAGCTTCTCGTCTAACTATTAAGACACGGACCATTTTGTGACAATGCATGTATTTGTTTGTGTTTTTGCTAGAATATTATATTTCTCTTTGTGACCATTGTAAACATGATATGATTTTCGGCTAAAAAAGTGGTTTAAACCGAATCGACAATGTTTGGGTTAGTGTTTTTTTAGCTTCTTATTTCGTTTGATATAATTCATATGTTATCATGAAAATACCTTTTGACAAAAGTACAAATCAACAGTGGTTTATAGGATCTTACATAAATACATTGATTCAATATAATATTGATTTTCCATGTGAATGTTTGAACAACTTTAACAAGTATTTTTGGAGTATTTTATGTGTATAATTGTTGGTTTTGAAGGGGGCAAAATGAGTTACTTTAGCCAACCAAAAGCTACAATGGTCAAGCCCTCCATACGGGTAACAACCTTTTTTCTCTTTTAATTTTTCTCCGCACAATTACACTGGCCGGACGTAGCAAGTTCGTCTCTAAATTTCTAAAACATTTGAAGGCTCTGTGTGAAATTACATAATAAGACATTTCGAAAAGAAATGTTATATATAAAATGTCATTATTTATAAGATGTAATGAAAATTAATTATCTAAACATTTAACATATTGGTAAGGGGGCAAATTTTGGGCCCCTAAAATTTTGGAGGCCCTGCGCGGTCGCCCACCCCGCACATCTTCAAAGACAGTCCTGCCTAAAAGTAATATCTTTACTTTCGAGTTTATCCTAACGGTAGAAGTAGCATCCGTCTACATTTCACATCTTCTTTACCTACTCTGGCGGGATTGTACGTGTTTGCTGTTGTTGTATAATTTGTTTGGAAATTCGTATACTATTAATACCATCTTAGCAATATGAAACAAAATGTTAAGTTTGGCCCGTTATTGTTTAGTTAACGTTTTTTCGATTATAGAATCTTGTACTCCTCTTTAGTTTCTACAATAGTCGGTATGAATTAGGGGTGCAATTGAGTCGTGTTCGGGTTGACCTGTTTGGGCTCGCAGGTTGACGAGTTATTATAACCTCAACCCAAACACGACCCATTTATTAGTCGTGTCAAGAAACTCAACCCTAACACAGACGTGCATAACACATGTAACCCGTTTGTGACTCGTTTAACATGTTTAACTAAATAGGTCAAACGATGAATACGATTGATGGTTTATTGATTTAATTAATTTAAATACAAAAATGATACAAGGATTTAAAAAAAAATGAAAAATATAAAATTCAAATAATTATACGACAATTTCAATGATATTTGAGTTATAATTGTACTTTACTCATATTAAGTACATGTCAAAATATATTTAATTCAAATCCAACATAAAACCCAAGTTATATAGTGGAAAAAGATCCCCTCATGTTCAAAATGAACATGATAGGTAATGTTGAGTATGTTGTAAGGGAGATAAAAAAAGTGAGTCATTATTGTAATACTTTTATTTTATTAATTTCAAGTGTTCACTCACACAAACTTGAACATGACCCCTTATGTTCAAAATGAACATGAGAGGATCATAATCCTTATATAATTTATTTTTAGAGACTTATATATATACGTAAACGGGTTCACGTGTTGACCTGTTTAATACTTACTCAACCCAAACACGACCCGTTTATTAAACGGGTTAAATGAGTTGACCTCTTTTTGACATAAATATGTTTATTCTCAACCAAAACATGTTTAACTTCGTGTTAAGTTTGTATCATGTCAAAATTGACATCACTATGAATATGAAAATCATAACTGAATTTTCATTTTTTAATGTTTTAAAACCTAGGTTGACGCGGCTTGTTCAACCGATGAAACCGGGGATGAGTTTTTGTTATCAAAACTGGTTTAAAGCAAAGAAACGGTTTTTATAAGTTATCTTGATTTTCAGCTCAATCTTCTTTAGCCAGTTTTTCGTTTTTTATTTCCCGTTTTCTTTATTAGTTAGTTACTATTACTATTGCTTCACTTAAAATTATCAACTCTTAGACATAATCACTAACATTAGGGCTAATTTACTGGTCTTTTTGTTACTTTGACAAAATAGGGTCAAACGCACCTATGCATGCGTAAATCTTTTGTCAACGTTTAACTGTTTATGTCATGGTAATATTCATTTACTTTATTTCATTTTTAATAATAAACGCACCAACTTTTCCTCGTTTGGCCAGATTTTAACAACCCCGTATCTTTGAATTTTCAGAATAAGAAACATGACATTTATAATTCAAGATTATTTTATATACAGTATACTTCATTGTTGTCATAAACCAGTAGTCGTAGTTAGAGGTGAAAACGAGTCGAGTCGTTCGTGAAAAGCTAAAGATCGGATCGGTAAAAAACTCAAACAAGCCGATCCTAAACGAGCTCGAGCCTAAATTTGAGCTCATTTAATAATTCAGCCCGAGCCCAAGCTCTATATACAAAGCTCGAATAGGCTCGCGAGCCTAAACGAGCTTTAGTACATAGTATCCAAAATAACTAACGAGCTCAAAAAAATAAACGAGCTCTAGATAAACAAGCTCAAACAAGTAGGTTCAAGAAGCCAAGCTTTATCTTTTATAGGTGCATCACAAACGAGCCGAGCTCGAGCTTTATATATCATACCACGAGCCGAGCTTGAGCTCAAATCTTAGGCTCGAACCGAGCCGAGCTCGAGCTCTTTAAAAAATAAACGAGCCGAGCTCAAGCTCGGGCTCGGCTCGACTCGTTTCCACCCCTAGTCGCAGCATTTTAAAACATTACCGTGGAAACTATACAATGGGTGAATACGTTGTCGATTAAAAATTTAAATTTAAATTTTATCATATAACCAATTAAGTGTGATGCAATATGATAAATGACAATAATAATATACAACTATCCGATTAGATAATTAAGACTGATACACCCAACTTTAACAAATAGAGACTAAATGTAACCAATACAAATCACATTACGTCAAGTAACATAGTACAACCTAATTTTAACCGATGCAGACTCGATACAACCCATTACACTAGCTAAAATATAGCTTCTTAAAACAACATATATATAACTTGAAAACCAACTACTACATAATACAAACTTATTGCAACACATAAAAACCGATACAACTCACTGAAACATAATATAATACTATACAGATTGACACTCATTTGTTAAAAATAATTAAACTATACAAATCTGTTGCAAATCCATAGCAAATTATTTAAAAATTTCCAATTTAATTATAAAGAAACTAGTAACAATATATGTTACATAACTATAACAATTATTTCAAAACTTACAACAAAAATACTGACAAAATATTGAAAACAAATAAAAAACAAAAATTTATTGGTTAATGTTGCAAATCCGTATCAATTATTTTGAAATTGCAAGCGGATTGAAATAAAATATAAAAATAATCAGAAAATAAATTAAGATCATGTTTCGTTGCAAAACCATAGCAATATACAAAAACTTGCAATGCAACGAAAACAAGTAATATTTTCTTTTATATTTACTTTGAATATTTTGTTTCAGATCTTTAACGATTTTGCAATGAATTTGCAACAAATTATTTAAAATAAATTTAAATTAAACTATTATATTTATTTTGTTGAAAAACCATAACAATAATTTAAAATTTTGCAACGATTTTGCAATGAAAGCTAATAATAGTTTTTATTAAATATTTTTTTATAATCTGTTGCAAATCCATTACTACATCCGACCAAAATCCGAAAGTATTTTTAGCATTTCCAACCATGTTATTCTCGAACACATCTACCCAATATTTACATAATGCTATCTCTTTCTTAGTGCTCCACGGTTCATTTAAAATCTTTGTCATTATTCTTGGATTGTTGACGCTTTTTGTATCGGACCTTTCAAAGTGTTAGCAAAAGTTGGAAAGGTTGCCTACAGGCTGGAACTTCCTCAAGAGTTGAGCAGAGTTCACCACACTTTCCATGTATCAAACCTGAAGAAATGTTATGCCGATGAACCGTTAGTCATGCCGTTAGAAGGAATTCATGTTGACGATAAGCTCCAGTTTGTGGAAGAGCCCGTTGAAATCATGGAACGGGAAATCAAACGATTGAAGCGAAGCCGGATACCATTGGTTAAGGTTCGCTGGAACTCTAGGCGGGGCCCTGAGTTCACCTGGGAACGTGAAGATTCGTTCAAACAAAAATACCCACAACTCTTCACAAACCGGGCTTCGTCATCTACTACAAGGTCTTAAGCTTTGAGGACAAAGCTCTTTTAACGGGTGGAGACTGTAACATTTCTCATTTTCGTGTCATTGTACGACTATATTAATGATCACTATTTATTTTAGTCCGATACGCGTTTACTTTTAATATTTACTTTTAAGCTAAACCGCGTAGACTAGAAATAATCAATGAATGTAAACGGTCACCAAATAAATTAAGGTTTACATCAACCAAGTAAGGAATAATTATTTTGAGAATAATTATGTACTTTGCGTATTTTATTTTTATTGGTCACGTAAAAGGGTTACGTTTCGCGATAAAATACATTTGGACGCACCCCGGAAATACCTAGACTTACCTAGACTCAAACCAATACCCACTTTAAAAGCCTAAACACAAAACTTAATCAAGTCTTGTGTTTATATCCCTTTTATGCCGAATGTGGGCAAGTAAACTTGCATAAAAATCGTCCTTGGTGATTTATTTACTAGCAAATCTCCCTAATGAATCTTAAAAGTACATGTACATATTCTAGGTAATTAAGTTGTGTCCTAATGGTCCCCTAATGATCCTTGACACATTGGGTAATAACCCATTTCTTTCCTTTGGACCTCCTTGTGCCGCGACTAGCAAGAAAAGAACACAAAAATCAAAAGACACCATATCCTAGCAAATCTTGTACATCACCTAGGTCATTAAAACTTGTACTTATGGTAGTTTAGCAAAAACCATGTGTGATTAACTAAATCCCCTCAAAACCGCCCCCTAGGGCACGATTCGGTTTGTGTGTATGGACTAGGAAAGTTAACTAGACATCTTACCTATAAATAACACTCCCTAACTCACATAATATCGTTGCTACAGTGCTGGGCGGCCCAATATATATAATTTTTTTTTTTTTTTTTTGAAAAAAATGTACAAAATTCACCGACCGATTCAGAATAAAAAAACTAACGTGGTAACATTTTCGAATTGACTTAAACACTGTCATTTTACACGATGAGACCGAAAAAATAAACCCGCACAAAATACAATTCGCATTTAAAGCCCATGTTCCCATAAAAATAATATTAAAAAAATCCGTATAGCTAAAAAAAGAAATCTTTAAACAAAAGCCCCACACATAAACCAATGTTTTTTTAAAAAAAAAACTATAAGCATTGAGGCCGAAATAAAATATTGTAATTTTTTTTCTATTTTGTTTGACCGAGCGTTTTTTTTTAAATTGCAAAAAAAAAAAAAAAAAAAAAACAAATTGGAGTTGGCCCAGGTGGGAGCCCAAGGGTCGAGCCACTGTAGCTGTTGTTAGTAAGCAAAACTCGTCGTTTTATTCTATGCGAACCCATACAGAATACAATAAAAAAACGCTATGTTCCTATTAATTTATATATGTAACAAAAACCCGCCATCCGGCCAAAAAAAGAAACCTTTAAATGTGAGACCACACACATAAGCTAATATAGAAAGAAAAAAAAAATAACAAACTATTAAACATGAGCCGAACGAAAATAATAAAACCACACAAAAATAAATAAAATAAAAAATAATAATAATGCCTCGCAACTACGCCGAAAAAAAAAAAATTAACGACCCGCATTGAAAAAGTACTGTAGCTACTGTAGCTACAGTGCTACAGTACTGGGCTGGCCCTTTTTTTTTTACGTTGCTACAGTGCTGGGCCGGCCCAATATATATATATATATATACTATATTGTATATATTTATATTATATTATAATATATATATATATATTAATTATTTTATTATATCATATTTTTTTTTTTTTTTGAAAAAATGTTACAAATGTACCGACGCATTCAGATAAAAAAATACACTGTTGGGTACATTTCCGAATTGATCTTAAAATGTCCATTTTACACGATTGAGACAACAAAAATAAAAAAACACCAAAAAAAAAAAAAAACAAAAAAAAACACAATAAAATAAATTCGCGAAAAAAAAATAATAAATAACAAATAATAAAAAAATAAAATTTTAACTCAAAAATTAACCCGCATATTAAATGAGGACCAAAAAATAAAACCCTGCCAAATACAATTCTCATTTAAGCCCATGTTTTTTGTAGAGTCGGTTACCCATAACATTATATTAAAAAAAATCCGTCGAGTATAGCTAAAAAAAAGAAATCTTTCAAACATAAGCCCCACACATATGCCCTATGTAAAAAAAAAAAAAACTATTAAGCCATGTGAGGCCGAAAAAAGATTGTACATTTTTTTTTTCTATTTTATGTCCGATGCGTTTTTTGCAGTAGTCGACAATAGTTTTTGTAGATTAAAAGATTATAGTATCTCTCTAAATAGAAGATAAAGAGAGTGAAATGATGTATACTACTGAAATGAGGTGTATCGAGAACTACTATGTTGAGCGCGTGGCGTAGAAAACACTAGATATGTAGGTTTTCCAAAATTTACCAACAAACCATGCAAATAAGTCTATGTGAAAAAGTCAGAAATAAAAAGAACTCAAAATGTTTGGACTTGGGTTTAGACAAAACTACGTCGTTTTTTTTTATATGCGGAACCCACACGAATACAAATAAAAAAAACGCCATGTTCCTATAAAATTATATTAAAAAAAAAACCCGCATAGCCAAAAAAAGAAACCTTTAAACATGAGCCCTACACATAAGCTCCTATAAGAAAAAAAAACAAACTATTAAACATGAGGCCGAAAAAATAAAACCACACAAAATAAAAAAAATAAAAAATAATAATGCCTCGCAATTACGCGAAAAAAATTAACGACCCGCAGCAACGCGCGGGTAATCACGCTTGTTTATAAATCAACCTTATTGTAATTATTATTACCATCAATTAATATCCTTGGTACAAATATGCAATACACGGGTACATTGGTTT
>BQNB010010691.1:0-16113 GCA_026074375.1 Tanacetum coccineum
TTTCTTAAGGACTGCGAAGCCATTTGTTGTCGTAGAATGGGATCGATGATATCACTGAGTGTGTTCCGTTCATAGTGCGAACGGGCAAATCGAGCAAAACTCCAATTATCTTCATTCGAAATTGGAATAGACGCTACCCTCCCAAGCAAGACTTCGAACAAAACAACTCCGAAGGAGTAGACGTCTGATTTATGAGTTAAAGCTTTGGTTTTTTCATATGCTGGATCTGTATATTGTAACGTGCCATCATAATTACTAGGATGGTGAACACCATGTTTTTTAACCTGCCGGTCAAATCTATGACCATGTAAGGTGGGTTCCCAGTTTTGATTTAACAAAATCTTGGAGCTCTTGATGTTACCATGTATAATGATGTCACCATCAGGCAATTCATTATGAATGTAACACAATGCACGCGCCAGATCAAGACATATATGTAATCTTTGCATCCAAGTGAGGGTTGAGCCACTTAGATGTTTGTCCAGACTTTGATTCACCTCATACTTGTATATGAGGTATCCCTTACTCACTACTTTCAATTGTGTATCTTCATCTAAATTTCTGAAATCATGATCGTCATCAGCCAGCTCCTCCGAAGCAACCTTAAATAGAGTTGCGATATTTTTATGTATGTGAAAGAGTGAGATCCTCCCCTCCTTGAAGGAAACATCAGGGTTTGAATATCTCCGTACAACAATAGGGATCGACTGTCCTGATTGATCAGTCATGAGTTGTCCTTTGTAAAGTACAACAGAAGGAGTTCGTTTCAGGAGATTCTCTTCAGAGAAGTTGTTAGTGGCTAATCTTAACTCTGACATAGGTAGTATTACGTCATGAACCAGAGCCATTTTAGGGTTGATCAAGTAAAGACTGAAAAAGAAAAATATTAAAAAGGTTGAATTGAAGAATGAAAGGAAGAAAGACTGAGATTACAGAAAATGAGAAGGATCGATAGACTGGAAACAAATGGAATAGAATATTGAAAGGCACAGTCACACAAATGTTTGATGTTTAGTGATGCCAGCATGAATTATGTGTGTCCATATATAAACAAAACCTCCGTCTCTACATTTTCTATATTAAAATTCTTAATTGTAGATTTCCTCTCACTAATGCTGATCCGGTCAAACTTCTTTTACAAAACTCTATAACCATCTGGTACCTGCATAAATTATCTTCATTTAATTAACATGAAAATATAACCATGTCATTTACATAGATATAACCGTGATACTGCATATCTTTACGTTTTTTATTCCTTTCTTTTTTAACTCCACGTGAAGATATTCTAACTTCTAAACAAAAATGCATCTAAGCGGCTAAAACTAAAAAAGTTGTTAGAAACCACTAGACAATTCATCAAACGTCGTGAATACGGAAAAAAAAAATCAACCCTTTCTATATCTATATCAATTTTATTGACAAAACTTTACGTTGAAGATGCATCATGAACTATTGGTATCAATTCATCTACAGCACAATAAGAGATCAAACAATCATTAGAATATTAGAAAGAAAAAGGTAATATAATCGAGTCATTATTGGTGAGCCTACATAGAAGTTAAGTTAAGATTAAATATTATACACCTGTAACTTTAGATGTTTAATTAATTAACTAGTTAATTTGTCTTAATCACAATAATTAAATTAAACAAAGATATTTTTAAGGAAGACGAGTATTTTTATTGCCAGATGTTGCAAAACATGTACTCCTTTGGAACGGTGACGTAGCACTCTTGTCCTCCCATCCACGAGTTTTCACACACTTATTTATTTTCTTTCATTTCCAAAATATTAAGATAACGTTGTAGACTGTATTGTTTTTTCTAGAAATAGAATCATTCACATATAAAAATCAAATTATATGCCACATAGTCATCAACTTTTGATTTTTTGTAATTTTGAGCAAGTTTCTAATCGTAGGACATAAGAATATTTTTTTACACAAGAACCTTTTAAAGTCAACTTTTTACACGCCATATTCACACTATCTTCGTAAATACTAATATTATTGAAACCTTTGACATTAATTTATAGACACACTTAGTATTTTCTCAGTGCTACACCATATCCTTTTAGAACCCTTTTAGTTTAAACAAACAATGTAACAATCGTTCTCGCATCTCATCAAAACGAGGTTCGTAATTCATGCGTTACCGCGAAGTGCGCGAGACTAATTTTGCAACGGACCAATAACTTTGAGTACTGTTTGTGAGTCGTTGGGACTAACTTTGCAACAAACCGATAACTTCAGGGACTATTTATGTAAGTTTTTTAAAAATATATATTAAACTTTAACATTTTTTATAAAATCGTAGGTATGTCATAAGCATTGCAATATTTGACTAAGTTTTGTTCGCAATTTGATGATCTTTTCAATGGCGTATTTTTTTACGAACGAATCGATAGATATACGCTCAATATTTGATAAATAATTTTTTTATATAAAAAAGTCGTAAATAGATAAAAGTGAAGGTTAGTTTTGTAACTTTTAGCATACTTGAGGGTGCGTTTTATAAATTATTTCTTTTTACATTTTAAAAAGATGCAGTGTGAATTTTTTAATATGCACATTGCCTAATTTTCTAATTCGACGATTTTTTCAGTACAATAATAAGAAACAAATATGCTTTCAAGATATGTGAGTTTACGTTTTCGTTTTGGCAATTGATATATACACATAGATTTGATTTGTACACATAAAAAATGTTGTAAAATGTCTATTCTACCCTAATATATTACTCATGCATTTCAGATTTCTATATATTTCTCGCTTTGGACTAAAGATATACATGGAAGATCAGATAATAAAAATTCTCAACAATCATATATAAATTTAAGTGCCAAAAGAAATACTGAAAAAGTTGAAAAAGGTTTTAATAACATGGGGTTTTGCTTGCTATAGGATTAAAAAATGTACAAGGTTTGCAGTAAATTAGGACTAAAAAATGACGCGACTTTAGTGCTTCAGCTAACCAAAAATTATTCAGTTACAAACCGAAGATAGTACATTACCCGCAAGTTAAAACATAACATCATCATTTTCCCAGAACTTTTTTCAATACTTTATGAGTAGATCAAAATAAACGATCTAAAGAATCATAGCTGAGGATACGTCACTCGACCTTTCTAATTTCCTTGTTGTATATTAAAATCCTCTTAAGTTAAAATAAATGATTGTGTACTAATTTATTAGAAGTACATAAAACCAGTTCTATTTTGGCGTTTTTATTAACGTAAAGTTGGATATGCAGGATTTGATGCTCTTGCCCATTCGCGTCCTGCACCATCAACTGCAGCATCCTATATTGATATGAACTCCAAGTGAATCTTGCCAATGCATCTAGATGAAGGACGCAAAGCCGTCTGCTTGAAAGAAAAAGTAAGCAACATTCATATTGAACTGAAACAAACAAAGCTTGTTAAAAGTAAGCTAACAAAAAAATTCCTCCTTTTTATGACTAGGTTCACTGGACTACTACCTTAATGCTTTATAAGTTGTGGCTATTCACTTTCAGTTAAAGTGGATATTGTGTTCAAGAAGAATCTGTTTGTATTTAACTGCGCATAAGTTTGCAAACTTCAGAATAAAAAATACACGAAACAAAAAAGAATTTGATAAGATAAACAAATAAGGATTTCACACATGTGTTTGATGTATTCTACTTTGTTCATTGGACAAGTTTTTCAGTCTTAGCAAGTTGATGATCCTAAGATTCGACTTGTTGCTTCTTTTTTCACGTTACAAAGGACCAAATTACGCATTTGCACGTGAAAACATCAAACATGAGAGTCCAACGAAGAGAATTTACTATCCTTTTCCCATTGGCTCGTCTTATGCATCAGAATTAAACTAACTGACCATTAAAATTCACCAAATCACATACATTTCTTCAAGAGCTGAAGTGAACTTTATGTGTGGGTGGAATTGTATTTGTGGTTGTTGTGGGAAAATGTCGTTGAATGGTTTTTATTGGATTGGATGGTGTTGATGTGTTGGGGTGGATTAGTGAAATTAGTGTGGTGGGTGCGTCATTGTGAACTGTTGTGGTCTGTTGTGTGATTGTCGGTGTGGTGTAATAAATTTTTGTGTGGTGTGATGTGTTTGTGTGTGTGTGATGATTGATATGAAATGTGGATGTTTTCTGGTTTGTTTTGGAAAAAATTGGATGGTGAAAGTTGTTGGCTGTTGTTAATTGATTTGAATTGTGGTTTCCTGAGGTCTTTGGGCGTTTCTTGGGTTTGTTGTGGTTTTTGTGGAATGGGTTTGAGGGGGGATGCGGGTTATGTGATTTGTGATTGTGGCGGTTTGTTATTTGGTGATGTGATTGGTTGGTCGCTTTTGGCGGGTTTTTCGGAAATGTATGAATTTTTGTGTGGGTATTGGTGTTGAGTTTGTTGTGTATGCTGTCGTGTGAATGGGTGGTGTTAGTGTTGTTGATTGTGTTTGTTGTAAATTTGGTGAGTTTTTTGGAAATTGCTGTTATTTTTGCGAGTGGGGTTGTGGAAATCTTGGGTTTTGGTGTTATTTTCTGGATGAAAAATGCGTTGATCATGTGGTTGAATGGATGTTGATGTGATTGAATTTGATTGTTTTGTGAATTTGCTCTGTGTGTTTTTGGTGTGTGATGTGATTCGTTTGAATTGATGGCTTTTGATCTAGGATGTTGTGGATTGTTGGTTCGGAATTGGTTGTGTTTTTTGTGATGATGTTGGTGAATGAGCTTTGTGGTTGTGGGATGATTTGTGTGTTTTTTGTGGAAAGTGAGTGAATGGTGGCTGATGAATGTGGATTGAAATGTGTGTTTGAATGTTTTTATTCATTTTGTTGTTGGTGTGTTGCGGTGATTTTGGTATGTTTGTGTTTGGATGTGTTTGTTGATGGTACATTCCCACCACACAGCTCTGAAAATTTCGTTAGAGTTGGATTTTTTATTTGTGATTTGAGTTGTTGAGAAATGGTGGATATGTTTCGTTTGAATGATTGTTTTGATGTTGATATTGGTGTCGCGGGTGTGAGATGAATGGTTTGTGTAGATGAAGAATGTTTGAAATTTCTGAACAATTGATGGTGTTGATGGTCTTGATGAAAATGGGAGTTTTTTGTAGGTTGGGTGAAAATGTGTGTTTGGTCTTTTGGTGTATGAATCTGTAGCATTGTGACAATGTCGTCCTGTTTGGTGGGGGAGGGGGTTAGGCTGAGGAATGGTGTTTTTGTTGAAGTTTTTTGATGGTGTTTTTTGTGGGGAAACCTTGCTTTTGGGAACTTGATATTTGCGGATGTTGGATTTTGTTGTGTTTTGGAAAACTGACGGTGGGAGGGCCTTGTGGTTTCTGGTTTTTTCTGTTTGATTGTTTTGTTGTGGTTTGTGGTTGTTGATGTGAATTGCTGTATGTGTTTTTTGTTGTTTTGAAATGGTTGTTTTTGTTTGTATGGATGGAATGAGATTGGAGTTGGCGGTTTATTCTTGGGAGATTGTTTGGGGATTCTAGTTGATCATTTTGTTGAGTGGTGTTGTGATGAGTTGAAATTCGTTCTGTCTTTGTTTTGTATGTTGTGTGGATGTTGGGTTTGCGTTTTATTTTGTGCTGTGTGAAATGTTTGTGGTGGTGTAAATGCGTTAAGTTTGTGGATGAAAATTTGTGACATAGGGAACATACTAATCCTGATTAAGTTTGTTATTTTCTCAACTGTGAGGGAGCTTCATTTGATTGCCTTGTCTCAAAAGATCCAAGAATGTTCTCACACCACACTTTCTCAAATTTCCGCACGTCTTTTATATCATTACCCGCATATCAATAATGGTCAGTAAAAGGATCTGACCAGACATTGAATTTAGAAAATTGAACATTCGACCCATTAGGCTTCAGATAGCTTAGGTGTTTCGCGACTCCTGTCTACTGCTTGCTTGTCACGAAAACTATAGCCTTGCGAATGTACCAGCTCAAATATGATTCACCTTATGATCCCTCTGACACTCCTCGGTCGTCCCTCACAATAGTTGGTACACCAAACCAAGTAAAGTCATCACGCCTTGCTAACATTGAAAGTTGTACAATCGTCAAGCCTGTGTACAATTTACTAAGAAAATCCACAAAATGAGAACGATCTCACCTAAACAGGTTCTGTATAACCCATAAACAATTATTCCATTCATACGTGAATAAATATATTTTAATGGAACAAACCGCTTACCGATATGCGATAGGTTATGTTCCTGATAAAGATGCCCGTCTTCAGATAATCAACGGAGGCATAATCCAAAAGAAAAAACATAATTTATAATTATTTTAACTCGGCCCGCGATACTTTAGGGCGGGTCGAACCCGACTTAAACTACCTAAATTGACTTGTAAATATGGCTCGGTTTTCGGAGTGCACTCTGGTTTTCTACATAAACGTCGCCATGGTTTTGTGCAAGCTTTATTTAACAGTTGCGTCATCAGAAAGTGTCAGCCAACCAATAGCCCCTAATTTTCACAAAAAAGTTCTCTAAATTGCAAAAAATCAGATAGATGTTATCCTATTGGCTCAGATTGATTAACAACAGAGAAAAGCGGATACACCCGCCATGGCTGCAAACCTAATAGTTTGCCCTGCCAAGACGCGGGCATTCATGGTTTTAATCGAGTTTTTTTCAAATTCATCACAGCCTGTTGTAATCAATATCACCATCAGACAACATTGGCAGCCATAGGTTACAACCACATTTCATTTTCAGCTGACAAAAGGTATCTGGCCAAAAAGATGCAAGTAGGTCAAACTAAGTTTGACAAAGTAGGTTAAAACTAAGTTTTCCCCAAATTTAATTATCAAGAAAGTTAGGTAACTAAGTTTTCCCCCTAATTTATAATTAATCTATGCAAAGCCAACAATCGACATAAAAAACATGTCGACAGCAAACACTAAGCTATTCAAACAGTCCTAACCACACAATTAACAAAGCACTGTCAAAAGGTATCTGGCCCCAACCCATGCCCCGCCACAGTAGGCAACCAACCAACATTAATTACAAAACGAGGTGTACGGCTGACATTGGAATCAAGCGTTTGACTGTCGTGGCTGCAAGCCGACAAAAAGCTTGCAAACCACGGAACTTTGAAATCACATTCTAACAAAATCCACATTGATTTCAACCTTTAGGTAAACACTTCGTCACCACCTTTACAATCGTCATCTCCTATCTAGCCTAGACTGACAAAGTGGCAACTTATAGGATCTCGTGCATTCGAAGAACCTTATCTTATGCTGATATGTAGATAATCATCCAAACAACAAAACTTTTAAATACAAAGTAACTTATTTACCTAAAGCTTATGAGGCCCAAAGTCATAATAAGCTCGTAAGATAAAAAAGCCAGCAAAAGTAATAATCACCAAACACTAAACAACAATTTTGAAGATCTCAGTAGTTCGACAGACATCCGTGACATATTAAGATTCCAACCAACCAAAGCCCAACAAAACCACCAAGTAACCATCCGACCCACCAACACCACAATCCATTTGTAAAATACGGCGGCAGGCTAATGAAAGAGGTCGACGACCATCGAAAAAGAGTTTTGGCTTTGGGTAATAGAAAGTAGCACGTGGATGAGATAGATTTGCCTGTTACAAAGATAAGCAACAAAAGATACTAAGATCCCTCAACTCAGTTAATTGTGAATCCCACATGGAATTCATGCAATGACACCCCAAAGTCTGTGGGCAAACTATATGGAACATCATTCAAAGAAAATCCAAAAACCTCCTTAGCAGAAAAATAGATGAGTGATAACCAAACTCTCCATTTTCAAAACAGCCCCACCATTCTATCAAACTGGTCGGTGGTATGCGTTAGAGAGGAGATGTTGATTGTGGTTCTTGAGAGATGTTTGGGAGACCTGTTTCAAGAGAGATGGTGCCGGGAGAGTTAGAGCGTGTCTAGTCTGTAATCACTAGATTGAATGTGTCGAGTCGGAGTAGCGAGTTAAGAAGAGGCTTTTGTTTGAGTGAAAACACGTTTTCAACAAACACGTGTACAAGAAACCCATTGCAATTTATACTTGCAGGCACTAGACACCTGAACCGGAAATTAAAAAATAATTATTCAGGGTGAACGGGTTTTTTAAGAGTCATTAAGAAGCTGCCTCTTGGGAGGCATAATCTCGCACCTTTTATATAATATTACTATATAATTAAAGCCCGTGATAAGTTCACCCGTAGGCATTATAATTACTGCCCATAAATGCAACCCGCCATAGAACCCGGTCAGAAACCGTTGGGAAAAACCCAGCCTAATAATAATAGGTATAATTTCATGCACCGATCCAGTTACTATATTTAATTACTTGCCAGGTGGTGAAACACGTAATCAACATATCAGTGTACACGATTCCACATAACTTTAATGGCCCAGCACTAAGACAAACGGACCGGGAAAATTATTATTACACCCCCCCCCCCCCCCCCCCCCCCCCCCCCCCCCACCCCCCCCCCGATGTGAACTGGGTTTATTTAAGAGCATTAAAAGCGGCCTCGGGTGGGAACTAGGCAATATCGCCCTTTAAATACTTAAAGAGTATTTATTAATTTCATTGCATCCGATCCAGGGTTTACATCCACGTGATTTAGTCTCGTAAGGGGTTACGTGTTTCTGATCTCAATCCCAACAAAAACCACTTTTACATCTATGTCTCTCCCAAACAGGTTTCAACTTACACCTTTGTCAATCTTTATAGCCTCTCGTTGCACGCTCCACGAAATGGATAGCTTGGCAAACGAAAGTATTGTAATCGATATCGTTTTATGGCGATCTAAAATGTGAACTTACTTTTGAAGCATTTTCTGTCAGCTCCTACTATGGCAGAAAGCTTTGCAGGCCAAACCCTCAAAAGCTTGATGCTAGCCACAATCCATCAATAGTGATCATAAGCTTGTCGTTGCCAACTTTCGAACATATGTGGCTATTTTTGGGTCGGGTAACCACGACATGGCTGCAATTCTCGGTCTCGTGCGGACCAAACTAATGTCTCAGGGTTCACTGCGATTAATTATATATGCGGATTTTTTTTATTATTCTACATCGAAGTAACAATGGCCCCAAATTACACGTTGGCCAAAGTGGTACAAATTGCTAACAATTTCGTCTGGCTTTTTTTCACAATGAGCATAAACAACATCGTCGCAGCAAACCGTTAGTATCGGTCGCACGCCATGGATAGGGGCAACGCAAAAGAGCGATGGCGTTCGATAGGAGAATAAGCCGAAAATATAAAATATAAGCAAGCCCAAACCATAAATCATAATTATAACTTTATATAAAAGGCAAAAACACTGCCATAAATCATAACTTTACACAGAAAGAACAAAGCGAGGTTTCAATTAACCATAAACATAATGAAATCAAACAGGAAAACAAATACCTTCTTTTTTCCAAGGTAAATATTGCCAAAAAATAGTCAGCAAAGCAAATAGGCAACCATAACCGTGCCACCGAAACCACCACCACAACAATTAAAACCAACGCCATTAGATAGCAACAACAATTGTATCATCGAAACAGCCACCACGCCATGAGATAGAACATACCATAAACCTCGTCTTCTTTTAGAGAGAGAGCAACAAAGATCGGTGAGATCTGTTTTAGAGAGAGAGAGATCTGATTGAGTTTGAGAGAGAGAGAGAAGAGGTATGTGTGTTTGAGAGAGAGAGAGAAGGGGTATGTGTTTTTGGTTGGGTTGAGATATGTAAACACGTGGATGTATGCCTGGAAACAAAAAACAGTGGGCTGGGTTTTCCAACGGGTTTTCTGACCGGGTTCTTTGGCGGGTTGCATTTATGGCAGTAATTATAATGCCTCGGGTGAACGATCTCGGGCTTTAATTATATAGTATAATTTAAGTGCCAAAAGAAATACTGAAAAAGTTGAAAAAGGTTTTAATAACATGGGGTTTTGCTTGCTATAGGATTAAAAAATGTACAAGGTTTGAAAAAAAATTAAAAGACTGTGATCAGGGCCGTCTTTAGAGGAGTGCAAGAGGTGCGGTTGCACAGGGCCACCACTTCACGAGGGCCACCAAATTTCATGCACTTCTATTATACATATGCACGGTATGAGAATCTGGTTTAATTAGTTCATTCACTACTCATACATATGTATATTATGTGTGTGCTTAAGGGCCCCTTTATGGTAATGGGACGGGGCCACTAAAATCCATGAGACGGCCCTGACTGTGATGAACGATTGTCACGAAACCATCGAATTGTCTTGGTCACCTGAGTTGCTCGTAATCCTTCCCGATTGAAATAAACAGCCTCGTAATCCTTCCCAATTGAAATAAACAACCTCGGATTCAGGTTCACTAGTACCCATCAAGTCACCGATGTTGTTATTGCTTAAAATAGATTACACATTTACACCTAACGTTAACAACTCAGTCGATGTTGAATTTAAATATACTTATTACTAAGAAATGTGATAATTTAAATTAATTTTTTAAATGAAATATTAGAGCCAAAGCAAAAACAGAAACCACTATATGGAACAATGATTGATGATTCATTCTTTCAAACATTTCGATTCTCAGTATAGGTGGAAGGTAAATTTTGCGTGGTGAAAATGAAAGCGAAACGGAGAACTAAAGGTAGTTTTATTATAGAGGAAGATACTAAAGAATAGGTCAATGAAAATGAGGGTAAAATAGACATTTTATAACTTCTTTTATGTGTACAAATCAAACAAGAACAATACCCGTGCGTTGCACGGGTAGACGGTTATTTATAGGTTAGTAATTGTTATAACATCTATATACATAAAAAAAACCTTATTAAGCTGAAATGACACAATCTTTTAGTAATAAACATGGTTCGTACTGCTGAACTCTTATCAAGTGCAATATTCGTGCGTTGTCCGGGTACACTTCTTTTATATGACGTTTGTATCTAAGAAGCGTTAATATATAAAATTTGAAAAACTAAATAATATAAAAATTCAATGTTTGGGGTATTTAAACATTTAAAGTGAGGTATTACAAAATTTTCGGATAACCAAACCTATCACGAAAATATTCTATAGACTTGATCAAACTTTTGGTGAAAATTTGTAGAATAAATTGCTAGTAGTATACATAATGTTTTCGATTACATTAGAATTACACAACATAAGAAGAAACAATAGAACACCTTAAACCCACCATTCATAATCTTCAAAATACACATACAAATATGTCGACAATTACGTTAAACCAAACTTTATGATTAGTAGTTGAAATATAAACAATAAATTTGTTATCTATAAACATTATCTAATTAAGATTCTTTTTTAATTGTATTGAGAATATTTTTCCTATAATTGAAGTGTAGTGATTCCTCGAACACTACACTCTATCTTGAGGAGCGCTCCAAATTCGATGTCAATTTGAAATAAAGATTTATAAAGAAAACATGTAAATGCGTGAATAAAAGAATGTGAGGATCTTTTTTTTTACATTAAATGCAATCTTCAAAAGTCTAGATATACAGGTGTACTATTTAAATGGACTCGTCTTTCTTAATTCTTCTAATTTACCCAAGTCTAAGATAACGTAACTCAAACTAACAACCAATTTTATATTCAATGCATCTATATGAAAAAGTAACAATAATGGCCAAGTATTAAAAGTGTTAAATTTTTTATAGTTGATGCTTACATTTGCTTAAAAAACAACCTAAAGATACATCATACAATCGTGATCACCCTCAAGTGTTGTTTATTCATATTCTCAATAAACTCATACGCAATTGAATATTATAAGAGGCTAAAGCCGTATTTTGTTGAACAATGAACAATATACTTCGTGTTATTAAATAAAATTTGAGTTGTGACTCTAATTCAAAGTTCAAAATTTTGTTCTTATCCTGCTATTCAAAGTAATATAGACTTTTTAATAAAAAAACGTGATGCAATACTATAACTGTAGTTCTAAAATATAGGAAAAGTAGTGAGGATAAGATTTGAGTTGAATTTACACGATGTAGATTGTTTTACCAATTGATCCAACGATTTTAAAGGTATGCCATGTTATATTTTTTCTTTGTCCTACGCCAACAATAAATAAGTACCATTTATATGTGTGCATATCATTACCCTTACCTTTGTACCGTGAAAAGTGGCCACCTTAACTAGGATAACTTTCACATTACTTTTTTTAATGTGCACTGTAATAACGTTTTAGTTTAATATGAGTAATTAAATACTAGTGAATATAGGTTTGTGAAAAGGGTTTTGCTAATATGTGCCCACTGGGCACATGATAACATGCATTAAATGAACATATGTTTTTTATATATTAGAAAACGCATTTAATAAACATCATTATAGCTAAAAATAATTTTAATTATATGCATTTTATGACTTGTGAAAATGTGGTTTTTAGGTTGCCATATCGTCTAGATACGGACCGACTTGTAACAAGGATCCTTTATACATTCTGTTAGTACAAAATTCGTGTCGGGCTTGGTAGCGTGTCAAGTCTCTTGTTGGGTCGGGC
This sequence comes from Tanacetum coccineum, assembly GCA_026074375.1. Lineage (NCBI taxonomy): Eukaryota > Viridiplantae > Streptophyta > Magnoliopsida > Asterales > Asteraceae > Tanacetum > Tanacetum coccineum. The sequence goes on from BQNB010010691.1 coordinate 12,510, forward strand.
CTTCAAGCGACTTGGATACCGGATCTTGTACTAGAGCAAGAGAAGTGATGATTTTCTGCACAATTAAAAGTAAACCGTTAGCCTTACCGTGGGGACGGACCCCACGATTAGACTCCGGCGTGAGAGTAAGTATTCATTGTCAGAGTATGTGTCAGATAGAATAAGAATAATTGTGTACCTTTTGGGATGTATTGTGACCCCTATTTATAGGTGTCTAGTACTAGGGTTTCCTAGTATTTCGGTTACTTTAGTAGTGGCCGGAGTGGGTCCCTTGTCGGGCAAGGGTCCGCGACAATCGTTTTGAACGGACGCAGATGTTCTGCGGACGGATCGTCTTATAGGTGGATCCGCGGACGGATCGTCTACAAGTGGATCCGCGGACGGATCGTCTACAAGTAGATCCGCGGACGGATCGTCTACAAGTGGATCTGCGGACGGATCGCTAGGTTCGGGGCCGAAGCCCACGCGAGTTTGGGCTTTACCATGGCCTGTTATTGATAGGTTTAGCCATAAAGCCCAAGTGATAATGTGGCCCAAGCCCAGAGGCTTGGTATACCCATTATACGTCATCAAGTCCCCCCAGTCTAGTATGATATTGCCCGTGGGTTATTTCCTGCGTGCGGTGATCAATGCTAGACTTTTACTTTATTTCCTCCTTGCGTTCTGTTTTTGTGCTGTACGTCTTCTGAGTTGGTGACGCTTCAATTACGTGGAGCGTTGCTGTCCTTTTATCTTCTGGCTTGTGGCAGCTTTTCACCAGTTTCCATGCGCTTTTCTATCGTCGATTAGGCAAGTGGCACACACGTGGCGTCATCCAAGTATCGGTAGGAGTAACTATCCCAAAGTATAAATACCCCTTGTTTTTACTGTTTTTTCTCTTCACGAAATCTTTCCACCTCCATTGTTAATTTCTTAGCTTTTACCTCTAACTCCTCGTGCGTCTCTTTCCTCGTTTTCAATTTTTCGAGATTCAGGTTAGCATCTATCTTGGTTGTTCTTCAAAATGGCTAATAAACATTCTATTATGACCCGAGAAATGGTAGAGAGCTTTTGCGATAGTTATTATATTCCCGATGAAGTTCATCCTACCGCGCCGGGGCGAGATAGGACTATCACCCAATTTCCTGAGGGTAAAGTGGGTGTCTATACTAGGTTATTCGATTACTGTGGCTATAGGATTCCTCTTACCAAGTTTTTTATATCTGTTCTCAAATATTTCCGTATACTTATTTCTCAATTATCCCCCTTCGGTGCTGCTCGTATATCTCATTTCGAGGTTTTGACGCGCGTACTTGACCTTGGTCCGTCGGTAGCTATTTTTCGTGGGTTTTATACGCGTATATATAGTGACGGATTGTTTTCGTTTGCAAAACGTTCCTTATCGGCTCCTTCTTGTCTCTCGAAGCCTCTGGATTCTATTAAGAACTAGGCGGACCATTTTTTCTGGGTTGATTCCAGAGTGTTTCCTATTTCCGTTCCTTTGTATACGAGGGGCGTGTTGGAGAAAGATCTGGCTCCCCATCTTACTGCTCGTCATGAGCAGGCTGTTCAGGTCCTTTCTTCTAATAAAGCTCCTTTCCGGCGGTATCCAGAATGTTTTTTAGCTCTTGTGGGTTTAAGTCCTTACTATCCGTTTGGTGAAAATACTTATCCAGCTTTTGAGGGGCCTGATAGAACGGGTGGGTGAAAGTACTTTAGCCTTTGTGGGAATGTTTTTTTTATATTTTTTTTGTGTAAGTGTTTAGTCTTTTGGAATTTATTTTGGCAGAATGGGGATTGTGTTGTGTTTTTTTTTTTTTTTGTTGTGTTTGTTTGTGTTGTTGTTTGTGGTGGTTTTTTTTTTTTCTTTATTTTTTTCTTGGGGGGGGGGGTTGTGTGTTGTTGTTTGGGGGGGGGGGGGGGGGGTTTGGGTGGGGGGTAGGGGGGGGGGGGGGGGGGGGGGGGGGGGGGGGGGGGGGGGGGGGGGGGGGAGGGTATTGTTATGTAAGAGAACCTCAGGAAGGGTTCAAGCGGTTAGTAGTCAATATGGGAGACAGGTGAAGTGTTTGATAGTATAAAACATTGCTTCGTTCTCCTGCTGCGGCACATCAAGCGAGCGGTAGTGGCTCTGGCACCTCCCCTCCTGGTGCTTGAGTTTCTGTTTCGTCTGCGAAAGAAATGTTGTTGAAGAGACGTCATTCCGTAGGGCGCTTTTTTGAATCCAACAAACTCGGAATGTGATGTGACTGTGGCTAAGAAAGATGTTGCTCTGAGGCAGCCGGAGAAGGCCAAGAGAAAGAAGTTGTTAAAGTGAAGCGACCCTCTTCCTGCTAAAAGATTGAGGATAGATCATCCTAGCCTAGCTTCTGGGACAGGTGGGAAGTCACTCGCTAGTCTGAGGCGGACCCTCCCGGAAGGCTCCCTTATATTGGGGTCTTCTTCTTCAGCGGACGTCCATACCCATGTTACCGTGCAGAGGTACGTTCGTGTTTACCATTTTACTTTAATTTTTTCTGTACCTGTACTTAACATTATCCTTTTTTGCCAGTTCCCGCGTTGCGGATGCCCCCGTGTATACTGCTGCTGACATTGTGACTTCTAGCCGGGGCAAGACGCTTGTTTTACCCACGTCGGGCGTGGGCGGGTCTTCCCAGCCGGAGACGTCGGAGGAGTCGACTGACTCGTTCTATGAGACGGCCGTCCTGAATTCTGAAGATGCCAAGCGTTGGTACGTTCCTCGCTGGAACATAACCAACGATTCACTGCTGGATGACGGCTTTTCTTGTCGTACGTTGGTTGATCGCGTCGCTCCCCCCGGCTTTTTCTCCACACTCCGCAACATGGATTATGACCAATTGTTCGAGGAGTTCAACGTGGGGGCGGCGCGACAGATTTGTCTTGGGTCGGAGGTGAGGTCTCGTACTGAGCATGAGCTGGAACTTAAAGAGAAACTTCGGGTTAAGTATGATGCTCGGGGTGTGCTGCTTGGGGAGAAGGATGCTGAGATTGCTAGGTTGAAGTCTTTGGTGAAAGAGAAGGAGACGGAGTCCGCGGAGGTTCTTCGTCTCCGTGATCAGGTTTCTGTCTTGGCTGCGGATAAATCCCTTTTGAGCGCAGAGGTGTCAGCACTTAAGAGTGCCGTTTTACAGAAGGATACTGACATCTCTCTTCTTGATTCCCGCGCTTCATACCTTAAGTCTGCTCTTGATGATTCTCAAGCTGCCTGTGATGAAGCCAGGAACTTGATTTCCTCCCTATCTTCTGAGAGAGATGGACTTGCTTCTGAGGTATGGCTTTTATTCCGCTCGTTCTTATTACAGAGTTTTTTTTTTGTTGAGGTATGGCTTCTATCCTTGCAGGTTTCTACTCTTCATTCTGCTTTCAGTGATTTTAAAGAAAAGATAGAAGCTCAGCAGGAAGAACAGGCTCAGGAATTGTACAATTGTGTGGCCGAACTTGAGGCACACGTGATGGATGTGTCCGGTCGTCTGGAGGGAGAATTTTATCCTGCTTACCTGACCGCTCTAGCTGGACGAAGATGGCTGTTGACCCACGGGATGGAACTTGCTATGGTTAAATGTTTGAAGTCCCCCGAGTACCAAGGAATTTTGGGTCATGCCTTAGG